>CAUYQV010055862.1:0-16472 GCA_963574575.1 Galagoides demidoff
ATATGATGCAGCAGTCACAAGCCCATCCAGATTCAAGGAAGAGGAAACGTAAACCCCACGTCTTCATGGGAGAAGAGGCAAGTCAGGTTATCTTACCACATAGCATGTGGGGTGTGGCTCAATCAGCTAAGGCACCAGCCATGTACACCTAAGGTGGCGGGTTCAAATACCCAGCCCGGGCCCACCAAACAACAGTGATGGCTGCAACCAAAAAATGGCCGGCACTGTGGCGGGCGCCTGTAGTCCCAGCTACTTGGGAGGCTGAGGCAGGAGACTCGCTTGAGCCCAGGAGTTGGAGGTTGCTATGAGCTGTGATGCCATGGCACTCTACCCAGGAGGATAGCTTGAGGCTCTGTCACAAAAAAAAAAAAAAAAAAAAGAAGAAAGACTGTTGCAATTATCTTTGCACCAATGTTTAAATTCCTTAGAAAATGCAAGTTCTAAGTCAATTCTGGGCTTTAACAGACTACAACAGACTTGCTATGCTCAGTCTGTGATCAAAGATTCTGGAAATAGAGGAAATTCCTTAGAAAATGCAAATTCTAAGTCAATTCTGGGCTTTAACAGACTACAACAGACTTGCTATGCTCAGTCTGTGATCAAAGATTCTGGAAATAGAGGAAATCCTTGCTCACAACCTCTTGCTAATAACGGCAGCAATAATAGAAGTCATTTGTTGACACATATTGTTGAACCTACCAAAAGTCTTACAAGTATTTCCTAATTCCTCAAAGCAACATTGTGATAATGGGCTTATTGTTATCTCATTTTATAAGCAAGAAAATGGTGGCATTAAATTGTCAAGTAACTTAGCCAAGGTCAGTAGAAGCAAGATTTGATATCAGCCATATCTGTCTGACTCTGGAGTCCAGATTTTTTTTTTAAGAGACAAAGTCTTACTTTGTCACCCTCGGTAGAGTACTGTGGCATCACAGCTCAGAGTAACCTTAATCTCTTGGGCTTAAGCAATTCTCATCCCTCAGCCTCCCAGTCCCTACAGCTGGACTATAGGTGGCCACCACGCCTGGCTATTTTGTTGTTGTTGTCATTGTTGTTCAGGAGGCCTGAGCCAAGTTCCAACCCACCAGCCTCAGTGCATGTGGCCAGCGCCCTAACCATTAAGCAGTGGGTGTTAAGCTGTGGAGTCCAGATTTTTAACCCTGGAGCTATATCTGACTTTATGTGTGGCACTGATCTTGTTAAAGGGTTCAGAGCCTTTCAGTGTTGTAGCTCTCTGTACATACCTGTCATTCTGGGGAGCGTCGCTTTCATTAGATTACTCTGCAGCATGTTATATTGTTTCTGGGGCATGCGGCATGCACAAATCCTTTTGACAACTTTGTAAAGTCAGTTTTCAGCCTGTTCCTGCAACCACACCTTGGTCATAGTTGCCCTCGGCATCTGCCTTCATCAGCACAGCGGCATTATCTCCTCCCTGGCTCTTCCTTGTAACACAGCCGCATCCAAGCAGCAAGCAAAAACACTCCCAAGGATTTTTATCTTTAGTTTCTCTAGTTCAATCATTCGGTATGACTCAAGCCCTGTTCTGAAGTGAATGCATTATATCGTGTATTGGGAAGAGGTTCCTTGAGTGCCTAAACCATGGCTTTCTCCAAAGTTTGGGGTAGCAGAAGGTTCCTGAATTTATCCATCTAGTTAAAGATAAATTAGTGAAACCTAAGATAGCCCAAGGACTAATTGAAAATAAACTGCCAAACCTTTGGAAAACATAATTTCCACCTAGATTTCCCTATAGCCAGGCTGATCAATTTGTAGAAACCTAAGGACAAATATTCCAAGTAGTGATTAACAGTCTGAATGAAATTGCACTCACGCACAAAAAGAGCTTATTTAATGAACCAGAAATGGGGTTTGTT
This sequence comes from Galagoides demidoff, assembly GCA_963574575.1. Lineage (NCBI taxonomy): Eukaryota > Metazoa > Chordata > Mammalia > Primates > Galagidae > Galagoides > Galagoides demidoff. The sequence goes on from CAUYQV010055862.1 coordinate 1,878, forward strand.
GACTGTGGATAAAATGCTCCCCATTTCTCTCCTTGGAGGCTCAACTGCAGCAAAGAAAATTCAGCAGTTACTTTACTCTAAGGGAACGATTTCTTTCTCCCTGAGAAGGAATCAGGTTTCACTCCCACTTTTGCAAATTCTTTTTTGTTTAGCCAGACATCTATCCCTTTCATTGCATAAGAATAGAAAGCCACAAATTGCCTAAAGGCAGGTGGTCTAGTTTTGAAAGATGCTAATATTCTCCATTCTATTAGAATCTCCCAGTCTGTTTAATTGGAATTGGCCTTTTTTGTTTAGCATTAGCAGGGGAATAGGAAATTGTCTTTCCTTTAGGCTGAGCACTGGAGAATAGGTGCTCTGAACGTCAACTTAAAAGCCAAGAACCAAGAAGAAATATTTTGGGTGACATAACAGCTGCTGAGCTCTACAGAACACAATAACTAAAATCATTCTGTATAGCTGTGAAGGGAAACACAACGAGCTTGTAGCTAGCACTGGTTCCTGGGTAGATTTTAAACATGCCATCCCAAGGCAACATGTGTGGACGTCAAAGTAGCAGGTGCACATTTGAAACAATCACAACACAACTGGGACATAAAACAAGGAAAGACATCACCCACAGCAGCCACTGAACTACAGCAATCTATGCAACAGGGTGAATTAAATAAACAGCAGGACGTTCTTTTAGCAATTTAATAGAATTATGTACAGAATACAGTGCTCATTTCAAGTCTCCTAGCTTGATAGAATCTAAGGGCTAAAATGAACCTCAAAACCACATCTTGCATAAACTCCTTATTTCTGTTTGATTTCATTTGATAAGAGGGTAATAGGGAAAATATTCGGATATTAGTAAAATGGATAGTTCTAGCTACTGGCTCCTAATCCCTGGACTAGTAACCTTTCTATTATACTGCTTGGTAATATTCAGTGGGTGTGATCACTTAATCTCCACTATAGATAACATGTATATGTTATACATAAAGTATTTCTGTTTACCTTGGACATAGTAACTAGTAGAAAATACATATAAATGTGCATATATACATACGTGTACATGTATATGTTTATATTTACATACACACACATATGTGAATATGCAGCTATGTTTTATAGAGTAGTTTAGACTACTGTCAAATATGTCACTTTGTTACATCTCCACACAATGTGAGATATCAGAAAAGACATCAGTATATTCCACACTTGATTTTAACCAAAAGGCCAAGAAGCGATGGCATCAGTATATTTTAAAGATGATGTATTTACTTAAACAGAATTAAATATAGAAAGTTTAACAACCTAATGTTAGCTGCATAGGTACTGATAGAAATAAAACCAAACCTCAGGCCTCCAAGATTCTAGTCCTGCATTTCCTACCAGTTAATATGTCCAAGGTGAACAGAAATACTTTGTATACAGAGCAGCCATGAAGTTCACGGCCACACACTTTATGGCCACTCTGTACACCAGGTATATATTATGTATACTGGAGATGAAATGATTTCATCCACTGAATAGTAGTAAGTACAAATACTTGTAATATTCTGTATAGTGATGCCTTGAGATGATGTTTTCTTAAAACAAATCCTTTTATAATGAAGTCCATTCCAGAAAACTAAACAGAGGCAATGATCAGACAGCAGTGGGCATTTCATAGATGGCAAACTTTAAAACCAGCTGTCTACAAACAATTTCTTACGTTTGTTTTTTTCCCTTTTTTTGCCCTATTATAAGAAAAGTCTTACAGACCAAAGGCAAGGTGGAGTCTATTCGCTTTATTTTCAGCCACCACATTTCCCCCCCAACTTTTCACATTTTCTTTTATTAGAAAAGGAAAGGCTTCTTTCCTTCATCCATCCTTCTGATCCCCCATTCACAGCTGCCGACTGAGCACCTGATCCAGGCCCAGTGCTCAGCGTGGGGATTCAGTGGTAAATGCAACAGCCGAGAACTCCCAGCCTCATGGGAGAGGTAGACAAGGAAATGGCTTTTATTTATTTGTTTGTTTGTTTGTTTGTTTTTCTGACAGAGTTTTATTTTGTTGCCCTGGGTAGAGTGCTGTGGCATCGTAGCTCACAGCAGCCTCAAACTCCCATGCTCAAGTGATTCCCTTGCCTCAGCCTCCCAAGTAGCTGAGACTACAGGTGCCCGCCACAGTGCCCCACTAATTTTTAGAGACAGGGTCTCACTCTTGCTCAGACTGGTCTGGAACCCGTGAGCTCAGGCAATCCACCCGCCTCAGCCTCCCAGAGTGCTGGGATTACAGGCATGAGCCACCACACTCAACTGGGAAATGACTTTTAGAAAACACCCAGCCTAGTGGAAGAAGTGGAAAAGGGAAATGGCTGAGAGCAGCGTGGCTTGCTCCCTCTAACCCCTACTGTCAGGTCAGGAGAAAACTACTCTAAGCTCAAACCTAGAATAGGGCAGAGTAGGGTAAGGATTGGTAGAAAGAGTGTTTGAGGGACCAATGGATGTGAAGGGGTAGAAATGAAGAGTTGGGGTTTCCTGTTCAAAGAACTGAAAAGTTGGTGAGATAGGGAGCCGAGAAAATGATGTGAAAATGGGATTTGATGGAGAGAGCAGGGTCACCTCTCCCAGAATGATCTCAGCCCCACGGAGGCCTTGAACTCGGCCCTAAGGGTAACTGGATGGCAATGAAAGGGCACTTTAGGGAGAACACAAGTGGATACAATTTTCAGAGAAGCCACTTAGGCCAGATAGGGAACCACTTAGTAGACTGTTAATATCAATATAATCCAGGTGAGAGGTAACAGTGGGCTAAAAATAGTTTTACAACCTATTTGACTGAAAGAACAATGGTGTGTGGCCTCATTCCAGACTTTGGTTTTATATTCTTTATCGCCTCTTAGAGAAAACTTGTTTCCTGCTGAAAAGTTGAAGATGAAAGCAAGCAAGTGCAGGGATATGTTAGGGAGAGGAGCCCCCAGGACTGTTCGCTGCCCTGAATCCCATTCTCCTTCTGTTCTCCCGGAGACGACAGGCTAACAGCTGGTCTGGCTGGATCACAACCCTCTCCTTCAGCAGCTCCCCATCCCTGTCCTTCCCTAGCCTCACCCATTTCTTTTATCTCTTTTCCCTAAATTCAACTTATTTTCCTTCTCCTTCTAAGTTTTCTGCACCATTTTCTTAATTCAAGCCCCCTTTCCAATGAGTCCTAGACTCATTGTTTGGGCCTCTGTTTTCTCAAATGGAAGCATAACCGAGATATGCATTCTTTTCATTGACAAAGAGGTTATTGATCATGAGTTTGTTAGTGAAGTATGTGTAAAATTGCTTCTGTAAACTATGTCCGCAAGTTTATCCTCCTCCCTGTGCTCACACATTCCCTCTGTGATGTCGCCACAGGTCTCTGCACCTGGATTCACACATGGGCAGCCCTGAGCAGCCCAGCCTCAGAGCTGATCTCTGCAGGGACGCTAGAGAAGAAAGTTAAGTACCAAAAAATTGAGTGGGCGAACTCTTCAGATTCTGTGTTTGCCACTAAAGAGTTGTTCCCTAAAAATGTATCAGGTCGCACATCACTCACACACACACACACACACACACACATACATCCATCATACCTTGAAGATTATGAAAATAAATTTCACCTGATTTTAACCAACTTTATATTCTGCCACCAAAGGACATGAAATTGACTCTTATATATAACCAGAATTTTTTTTGACAATCTAACAATAAAAAAACTAACCTGTTTGGGAGTGATTAACTCACATTCTGGATAGCTGCCATCATTAAAGTTTCCATGGATAAAACTAGATCCCCAAACAGTCTGACTGTTGATGAACAGAAACTGAACTGAGCTTGACAAGTCCCATCTGCAAGGAATTTTCAGCATCTCAAAAGTTTATTTGCCAAGTTGTGAAAGCAGCCCAAATGCCCATCAACCCATGGATGGATTAACAAACAGGCATATGTGTGCCACAGAGTACTATTCAGCCATAACAAAAGACGGAGGCTTTATGTCTTTAATGTTTATCTGGATAGAGAGGAAACAGTCTTCTTAGTGAAGTATCTCAAGAATGGAAAAAAAACCCAGTGTACTCAATACTAACATGAAACCAATATATAAACAACTACATGCCCATACAGAAGATAAAACACAAATATAGTCTAGCGAGGGAGAGGGGAGGAGGGAGGGCAATTGGCAGATCACACCTAACATGCACAGTGTGAGGGTGTTCAGCACACCCCCTGGGTGAAGGGTTCAACTACAACTTGAACTTTACCTTAGAATTGAAAACAATGTAACCTTAACATTTGTACCCTCATATTAATTTGAAATTTTAAAAACTGGTGTTATTTATTTTTTTGAGAGAGTCTCTTTCTGTCACCTTGGGATTGAGTGCTGTGACATCATAGCTCACAGCAACCTCAAACTCTTAGGCTGAAGCCATCCTCTTATCTCAGCCTCTGAGTAGCTGGAACTATGGACACCGGCCACAATGTCTGGCCAGTTTTTCTACTTTTAGGGGAGCTACCTCTCCCAGTCAAAACTGGTGTAATTTAAAACCACATTTCTCTGATATTGAGGAGCTAGCACATGGAATAGAGCCAATGGTCCTTAATACACCACAAGTGGTGGAAGTTGAGTTTCCATAAAAGAAAATTAATACTGCCACCGTCAGTCATGCTACAAGGAGGTCAGTGCTGAAACATGCAATGAGAGTCTCCTCCATAAACACCAAAGCCTGAATATTATAACAGCAGCACCAGTGACTGAGTAGGAGCTGACCTGCCCCCAACCTACCAAGAATGAGGCAAGAACCTGCCCAATAAAGAACCCCAAAAGAATCTGGAATAGGGGCTGCAATTTTAAGATGTTCTCTATAGGTTGTATTTCATGCTGAAAATCCTAAAAATCTTAAAATGATGAAATACAATCCCTGGCCTTGCCTTTACAAAGGGAAATTAGAGGAAAAGAAGAGGGCTGCCACTGGAGTGCACAGATCCAGGGCAGTTGTCTACCCTTTCCCAAGGCCAAGGTGGCTCTGGCAGCAGCAATCATGGCTGGAGAAAACTGTGCTCACAGAGAAATGCTCTCCTGGGGGCAGTACAGCAGTAAAAGGCCAGCAGCAGCTAGAATCTGGACCCACCAGCATCCCAGGCCTGCCGTGAGGTCCTGTGCAGCCAGCAGTGAGAACAACCCGAGCCCTCTTGGGAGTGTCTCGTGAGCTTGTGAGTCAGACCTTCCCCAGGCCTCATCAACAGCACCCCAACCACAGGTGCTTTGGGCCATTACGTAGTTTCACGCTGTTTTTGCTTTTATTCATTGCATAATTTATATTTGTGGTGGATAATTGGTTAAAGACAGGAAGAAAAAGAATGTTGATGTCGAAATAGAAATTTACAAGAAATGTAAAAAGATTGTTCTGTAAGTTTCCTTAAGATTTTCTTGACCAAATCCACAAGTTGTATTTAATGAATCAAAATATTTATGAAGCACAACACAGTTTCTCTAGATTTACAAAAACTAGTGTTAAAAGGGAAAAAACTTACCAATACTATGGAATTTTTTTTTGTCTAATAAGATCAAGGATTATCCATAACAGAATGTTTTATTTGAGAACAAAGATACTTAAATCTTTTCTCTCAACTCATTTTTAGGAACAAAAACATGAAAATCATTTAAATTATACATTTCATGTTTTTAAGATAAAATTCAAGAAGTTCAACCTTATTGAATAAGCAATTTTGCTGATGTTACCACATCTAGTTAGATTAATATCTGTATTTTAATGTATGTGTATTTCCCAATCAAATATAGATAGTTTTACATTTCTGGTCTTTTAATTAACTTTTAAAAATTAATTTTAGGTTATGTAGTAAATGTCCCTTGTTAAATGGGGAAAAACTAAAATGTATTTTATATAACTATTATTAAGATGGTATTTAAACAATCAAATAATTAAGGTAACCATATAATTTATCATTCAAACTGGAAGAGTTTTGATGATAGAAGGAACTATTAATCACTGTCCCAGGATAGTACCTGTCATCCAGGGCTGTCCTGAGGAGACTGGGACTTTTGGTTACACTGCTAAGAATATAATCTGTGATAATACAGTGACTTATTTTTTAAATATATAAAACTATTTATTATATAATATGTAAGGTGATGAGGTAATTATTAGTGGATAAGGGGTTTCCTCCAAAAGAGGATACCTAAAATAGAATGTACTATTTTAATCCAATCCCTTCACTCCTCCAATAAAAATACCAAACTTATATAGGCCAAAAGACATGACCAAGGTATTACCCCTTAGCAGGAGCATTGGGGGCCCTAACACAGCCACACACAAAAACTCAAAGGACCTGGTCAGCCCACCCCCTGAGAAGTTCATGCCAAAAGACCCTACCTTTCCAAACAAGCTGTGGAATATACTTACCCCCCCTAGGGCACCATATAAAAGGAGTATCTAACTGCCCCTAGGCACAATGACAGCTTTGCATTGCCAGGCAGGTCACCCTCTCTTTCTTTTTTTGGAGACAGAGTCTCACTATGTTGCCCTTGGTAGAGTGCCTTGGCATCACAGCTCACAGCAACCTCAAACTCTTCGGCTTAAGCAATTTTCTTGCCTCAGCCTCCCAAGTAGCTGGGATGACAGGGCCCACCACAATGCCCAGCTATTCTTTTTTGTTGTTGCTGTTGCAGTTGTCATTGTTGTTTAGGCCCAGGCTGGGTTAGAATGCACCACCTTGGTGCATGGGGCTGGTGCCATAACCACTGTGCTATGGGCACCGAGCCACACCCTTCTTTTCAATAAACCTGTCCTGAATGTCTCTGAGGCCTGTTTCTAGGTACCATCGTTTACACCTTTCAAAGAGGGAAATTTAATGCCCTTAAATTATCTCTACTTTCTGGATAACAGATGTCAAATCCACAACATTGATAGAGAGAGTGAACCAAGGAATTGAAAACAAAATTTTTAAAAATACCTCCTAAAACTCTCACAAATATGTGAAATAATTGGCCCTTCTAATAAACATTGTATCTGTGGTGGATCATTGTGTTTTATAAATATTTATAAATACAACTGTGAATTTGGTCAAGAAAATCTTAAGGAAATTAATAGGACCATCTTTTTATGTTTCTTGTAAATTTCTATTTCCACATCAGCATTCTCTTTCTTCTGGTCTTTAACCAATGACAAATAATTATCACTGTCAATATTCTAAGGTTTTACACCATGTCTATCCACAGAAACCCTAATATTAATCCTCGTGGCAGAAAAGCTTACCAAGGGGTAAGAGGTGAGACAGAAAGGGGTGGACCCATGCCTAGGCAGTTAGTGTTCTGAACAGCTCCTTGTCTGGAGACTGTTGAAGAAGGAAGGGCAGGTTTCCGCATAACAGATGCCCACAGCCTGTTACCACATGGTGGTCCACGTAGGCAGCCATAGCTGAGTGTGAGTACAGCAAAAGAACTGTAATCTCTCTTGCCCAGATGGAGAAAATTCAAAATCTGGACAAGAAGGACCAACCCACAGCAGCACACAGAGTCCATCTGATTTATTTGTGGGGACCATTTACAAAAACAACACAGAGACGGAGGCAGCTAAAATGGCCTCCGGCAGCAAGGCTAGACTTTACCACAGGCCCACTCCCTAGAGTTCAGTAAACTTCAAAATCCTTGGGCAATTTGGGGGAGAAGAGCAATGAAGGCCTTGAAGAAAAGGTATAGAACATTCTACTGAAGGGGAGAAGGGACATCTTGAGCAATTATTTGGAAAAATAAAACATGGTGATATTTGCACTTCAGGTAGGAGATGTCATTTATACCAGGTAGGAGAAGTCATTTATACACAAAACCATTCACAAATGAGTTTTCATTCTTCTTACATTCAAATTGCATGAAATTCAGAGAAGACAGAAGGAAACTGGTGAATTGGAATTTTACAGCATTTACAGGGATGTCCAACCTTTCTTTTTCTCCACCACACATTGGAAGAAGAGTTGTCTTGGGCTGCACAACAAATACTCAGACACTAACTGTCGCACAAAAGAAAAGGTCTCAAACACTTCTGGAGATATCTGACCACAGATAAGCAAAAAATGTCCTCACAAAATCAGCATGTGGCCTGGCGTGGCACATGGGACATCCTTGAGGGCACTGAATGATTCCTACATAATTCTAACATATTAGTTGACAAATTGGAAAAAGAAAGGAAAATAAGCAAAGTTATGTCTGAGTAAAGGAATAAAGGCAAGAAGTGAGTAGAATAGAGAATAAAAGTGAAATAAGAGGACAGTGACAAAGGTAGCTAATGATGGCACCTTAGGGGGGACCTTTATTGTTATTTAGGGGCAGGGTTTTGTTTTGTTTTTCAATTTATTGTGACCCATATTTTACAAAGCCCTTTGAGTTCCATGGAGTAAAGAACATAAGATTTGAAGACAGAGAACTTGAACTCAGATAATTACTGCACCTTAAGCAAATACCGCGGTGTGTTTTGTCTTTGTTTCCCTTCACTAAAGGGGCTGGAGAGCACCTTACCCCAGGGCTGACCAAAAGGAGTAAATAAGATGATTATATGCCCACCCTTGACATAAAAAAGGGTGTGAAACATGTTGATTTCTTTTCAATGACATTTAAAATAATCTTGAGAAATTTTCAAGGAAAAATGTGCAGAAAAATAAAGAAATACTAAAAGAAACGTGGAAACTTGAAAAGTCTTACAGTGAGTCACAGCTATTTAAAAGAGCTCATTAGCATTTGATAACCTTTGTAGTTAGCAAGATGCTATTCTGAAGATTCTGTCATATGGTATACAGGCAGCAATTAATGAAATAGGGAAGTCTATCAAAAAATTGTGTTTGCAAGACAGGGATTAAGAACATAATTGTAATTTAGAAAAAATTTAGTGATTAAAAGGTCAAGATGTTCCACTCCTTAGGTACTCCTGTAGCAGGGAGTTTAAAATGCAAATTATAGCTTTTATTAGTAATGTGAGGAGGAATCTTCACCTCTGAGCATGTAAAAGAAGATAAGTTACCTTTCCTACCTGAAAAGATTCCTGTCCTTTTGCTGCGGGTTTGGCCATCACCATCACCAGTGTCAGACTTCTACTGAACGTTCCAGATCCCAATGATAAAAATGTGAAAATTATTGTCCCTGTGCTAAAAATAAAAATAACATTTAAAATAGGGAATACAAGTAGGAATTCATGGCTAGATAAAAGAAAAAACAGTAAAAGCCAAATTTCCCTAGTCAGAGTAGGGTCACTATTTTCACCATCAGCATCATAGTAGTATTTATTTTACCAGCTGATGCAAAATTCATAGCATTTCCTAAGATTCCTCTAAAAGAATTCCAGACATCTCCAGAGACTCTTTTAAATATGCTTTAATGTTAGGCTTGTAGATAACACTTAGTGGTTGTAGTAATGGCTCCTGGAGAAATGGAAAAATCAGTGAGCACTAGAAGAGCAATCCCACAAACAAGTCCAGTAAATTGTGTTCCCCTTGCTTCTCAATGTCAGGCCCCAGGGGGGTCTGCTCACACTGTAGCGCTTGCACAGACAGAGCACAGGAAACTCTCCTGGCTGCCTCTTGACAAAACATCTCAAGACACTCCAGTAAAACAAGTCTTTTTTTCAAATGTGTAAATATTATGGTGAACAACTGTGATTTGTGAGAAATTAGAAGGCTGTTGTGTTTTGTTCTTCCACTGTCTTCAAATTTGTTATTGGGGATATTTCTTCCCCTGACCCTGAAGGAAAGCCTTGGCAGGCCACAGCATTTTTTGGCTGAGTCATAGGCTACACAGTGGTGTGCTAACTGTGCTCATTCTGACTTGTAAGAGTCGACTGTGTATATTTCTTCCTAACTCTGCTTTTGCTGATACCAGGCTGTGGGTTTACAATACTCACCTAGCTTGTCAGCACAGCAATGAACTTCTGTGAAGGGTTTTGCTCTGCTCCCTCTGTCTGGGGGACCATTGCCATTCTCCCCACTATGGAAGTGTGTGGAAGGATGTGGTCAACATCAAGGAACATGGTCTTCTAGGAGTGTGATGATTGTGACCTACAAAGGTCAAGAGGAAACATGGTTTGAAGATTTTTTTTTTTTTTTTTTTTTTTGCAGTTTTTTGGCCGGGGCTGTGTTTGAACCCACCACCTCCAGCATATGGGGCCGGCGCCCTACTCCTTTGAGCTACAGGCATCACCTGAAGATTTTTTTTTAATGTTTGTACTAAAATATTCTGAACAGTAAGTTTAACAAGACAAGAAAATGATCTATCCTTCTGCATACTCCGGGTGAGCTTTGAATTTTTGTTCAAATGGATAAGGCAGCACTCATTACATTGTGAGCAATGAAGTAAACAATGTTAAACAAACTGAATCAGAGAATTGCAGAAGAAAGAAAATCTAGAATGTTCCTATACAAATGAGTCCTGAGGAGTCACAAGAGAGTGAGTAATAACAGCATTGCTATCTTTCTCTCTCAGTGGGAAGATAGAAAATTGATAAGGAATGGATCATTTGACAATAACAATGAGAGAGTTCTTGGGTCTGGATGGAAAGAGATGAAGCCTTAACACTGCTCAGAATATTCTTGTGCTTTGACTGGGCAGTATCCAAACACCTGGTGACTTCTCTCATCTTCACTGATCAAGATGAATCACCACACCTCCCACAAATCCATAAATTTGGCAATAGTTTATTTTTATTGTTGGGGATTCATTGAGGGTAAGAAAAACCAGGTTATACTGATTGCATTTGTTAGGAAAAGTCCCTCTTATAATTGTGTCTTGCCCTCAAGAGCTGTGTCACACACCGAGACCCCACTCCCCTCCTTCCTTCCCTCTCTCTGCTCTCCCTTCCACCAGCCCCCACCATGTACTAGGTCATTAATTATCCTCATATCCAAATTGAGTACATAGGATTCTTGCTTCTCCATTTTTGTGATGCTTTACTAAGAATAATGTGTTCCATCCAAAGGATGTAAAGTCTCCATCTTTTTTAATGGCTGAATAGTATTCCATGGCATACATATACCACAGTTTGTTAATCCATTCCTGGGTTGGTGGGCATTTAGGCTGTTTCCACATCTTGGCGATTGTAAATTGAGCTGCAGTAAACAGTCTAGTGCAAGTGTCCTTGTGATAAAAGGACTTTTTTCCTTCTGGGTAGATGCCCAGTAAGGGGATTGCAGGATCAAATGGGAGGTCTAGCTTGAGTTCCTTGAGGGTTCTCCATACTTCCTTCCAAAAAGGTTGTATTAGTTTGAAGTCCCACACAACACATTTTATAGACAGAAGCCCCACAAAAATATCTGCACAGGATTCCTGGCACACCAGATGTGGCCTAAGATGAGGGTACTCAGATTACAAAATTGGATAGAACTTAAAAAATGGCCACCATGCTTGGACACAGTCCTAAGTTCTTTCAGTTTCCCAACAATCTGTCCTGTTAGGATCACTTCTTTTCGGCAGTGCTGCCTTGACCTGTTATGAAAATGAATCTATGTTGGAATACCCTTCCAGCCCTTCAGGTGTGTCTGCACACACCTAGATGTGTGCAGTGGTCAACGTGAGCTCCCTGCAGTGACTCCCACTTTAAAAAGCCTCCCATGCAGACGTGTGGATGTGCACTGGAGTTGAATGAAGGAGGAATAAAGAGAAATCATGAGCCTGGGGAATGGACAGGAAAGGACAGGGGACTATAGATCTGACATTTCAGTAGTCAGCCTAACAAAATAGGGCTGTGTGAATAAATGTAGGTAAGGGAATACAGGTTCACGATAATTTTGAATACAACGTAAGTTCTGTCATTCCCCTTTTCTCCACATATTTAATTGTTCATCCTTCCCAGGAATCTCCATTTCTTTCTAAGAATCCATCTCCCTCTCCTCCTGGACAAGCCAGAGTATACATTGTCCTCAGCAGTACATTTCAAACCCTCAGCTATGGCGACAAGAAAAATTCAAAGACAATGGGTGGGTGGCTTCAGTCCAAGACTGAGTGTAGCCCCTGAGGTGTGCCACAGCCGAATTTCATGCTTTTAGGACTTTTGACATGGCAGATTAGAAATAGTAAAATGCAGTAGGAATATATCTATGTGTTTGCCTATTTACTATTATGTAACCTGAGGCTAATGACACAATATGGCACCAGTGACATATCAAGAGACCAAAAGTAAAATTTGATTATTAGATCTAGGTGACAAAGTTTGCCAAAAGCAATTTTTTTCCAATCATTTAAGTAACTATTCTAAAATTTTAGGGTGGCATGATCAAGGTGAAAAAGTTGAACAAGCCCCTGCTTGGCATTTCAGCAGCATTGCAGGTGCCCTCCTTAACAGGGCTACAAACAATAGCCAAGGGCCAACCTTGTATTCTGTGAAGAAACCAGAGGCAACGTCAGAAGCTGTACTCAGGAGCATCTGAAGTGACACTATGTTGTGAGTTTTGTTGAGAACTGTGCCCTTTAAGCTAAATGGCAATCAAACATTACTCACATACAATCTGTGTGCTGAAGGCTTCATTTTCTCCAATTCTCAAGTCCTCTCTTCTATTAAGTTTAACTCACACTAAGTCTCTACCTGTTCTTACCTGTCCTTCTGCCTCATCCATCCAGTGTATTATTACCATTGAACTTCACTGGGTTTTACACACACACAGAGGTGCGTGCACACACACACACACACACACACATCCCAAGAGCAAGAGTTAATTTTCAGTCAGCACATGATGTACATTTTACTTCATGAACTAATGAAAACTCGCACCCATAAAAATAACTGATAATTCAACATATAGTAATTACCCTAATATATGTAATATATTCTATATTTTCTATTTTTTCTTTTTTAAAAAACAGGGGCTTGTTATGTTGCCCAGGGTTGTTTGAACTCTTCTTTCTCTCTCTCTCCCTCTTTCTTGCTTTCTTTCTTTTGGACAGAGTCTCACTCGTTCACCCTGGGTAGAGAGCCATGGCATCATCACAGTTCACAGCAACCTCCAATTCTCCAGATCAAGAGCTCCTCTTGCCTTAGTCTCCGTCTGGTTGGGACTAGAGGTGTGCCCACAATGCCTGGTTCGTGTTTTCTATTTTTAGTAGAGATGGAATCTTGTTTTTGCTTGGGCTGGTCTCACACTCCTGAGCACCCACCTCTGCCTCACAATGTGCTAGGATTACAGGCATGAGCCACTGAACCCAGCCTTTCTATTCTATTTTTAATGCTAATTTTCATGAACTGATGAGTTGATCTAATTATGGGTCCATCCTGCAATTTAAATCCATTTTGCTCTATATCAAATTTGTACCCTGGAATCCAATAATGCATAGTAAATGAAGTTCATTATAGAATTACCTGCCTTTCAGGCTCACCACTCAAATTTTTCTTTCTTTACTTTTGGCCCAAGTAAAATAATTGTGCCAATATTTTATTTTTTTACAATATCTCCAATTCTCTCTGAGTTTAAAAGGAAAGCATATACCCTCACTTTCAAAGAAATCTAATAGTGAAAGGCTTGTTCTTCCAGAAAGATGAATGCATATTTATCTACACATACATATACACACAAGGCAGAGATAAAGGTCTAGAAAGACACAGCCCACGTTTATAACAGTGATTGATTATCTCAGGAGAATAATACTGAGGAATAAGATGGGGAACGGAATGAGGGACTACACTCTTTGCATTATGCATTTCTGTATGTTTTATATGACTGACTTGTATTATTATCATTTAAAAATTAATTAAGATTTTTAACTTTAGACATTTGGAAAATATGAAGATAAATATTTTAGTCTCTGTAGTCTCACCATTAAGATAAAATCAATAATAATAAACTGACATATTTATTTTCATTTTTTCTTCCATGAACATTCACACACAGAGCTCTATAAGGACTCTTGTCCCATTTCACTTTGCACTGTAATAAAGGATATTTAGCCATGTCATTAAAAATGGTTCAAATGTTATGAAATTATGTTATGAATTATGAGTTATGAAATTATGTTATGAATTATGAAAGGTTATTTCATAATTGCATATAGTTCATCAAATGGTTATTTCATAGTAGTAATTATGCATTTTTAAAATAATTTCCAGATTTTTGAATAAAATACTTTAATAAATTATAAACTGTCAAGGTGTGCTGACTCACACCTGTAATCCCAACACTCTGTGAGGCCAAGGTGGGTGGATCACTTTATCTAAGGAGTTCGTGACTAGCCTGAGCAAGAGCAAGACTTTGTCTCTAATAAAAACAGAAAAATTAGCCAGGTGTTGTGGTGGGTGCTAGTAGACCCAGCTACTCAGGAAGCTGAGGCAGGAGGATCTCCTGAACACAGGAGTTTGAGTTTGCTTTGAGCTAGGATGCCCTGACATTCTAGCCTGGGGCAACAGAGTGAGACTTTGTCTCAAAAAAATTGGCTCGGCGCCTGTGGCTCAATCGGCTAAGGCGCCAGCCACGTACACCCCCCAGCCCGGGCCCGCCAAACAACAATGATGGCTGCAACCAAAAAATGGCCAGGCGTTGTGGCGGGCGCCTGTGGTCCCAGCTACTTGGGAGGCGGAGGCAGGAGACTCGCTTGAGCCCAGGAGTTGGAGGTTGCTATGA
>CAUYQV010055863.1:0-10047 GCA_963574575.1 Galagoides demidoff
ACAGGCGCCTGCCACAACACCCGGCCATTTTTTGGTTGCAGCCATCATTGTTGTTTGGCGGGCCCGGGCTGGGGATTCGAACCCGCCACCTTAGGTGTACGTGGCTGGCGCCTTAGCCGATTGAGCCACAGGCGCCGAGCCCATCAGGTTATTTTAAAATCTATGTCTGATGATCCTAACAACTTGTACTCCTCTGGATAGACTTCTACTGCTTATTGTTTCTGCTCATTATCATCCACTTTGTCTTTCCTTTAAAGCCTTGTAATTCCAAATTGTTTACCACATATTATATTTGAAGGATTTTTTTTTAAGGGTCACGTGAAGTCTAAGATAATATAATGTTTCTTCAAAGATACATTGCATTTATTTCTGCTGGGTAACTAAGATGAAAGTACTTAAGAAAGTGCCTATCACATTGCAAATGGGCAATTCACATTATTGCACGTCTGTATGCCCCACCTGGATTAAGAACACATCAGCTTTAAGACTCTCAACATCAGTAACATTCTGGTCCAGGGTCAATACATTAAAAATAGCTGCTAAGTAAATGATTCGAGGAACTGATAATGAGGTGAGACGTGTGTGTGAATCACACATGTATACCTATACATGCCAAATCACAAATACTTTTATAGGAGAACATTTTGTATACAGTTTCTAGAAGAATTATATAAACCTAGAATTTACCTTTAGCAGATTTTGTTCTGGCTGGCTTGGGGGCAGTTTCTTCATTTTCATGTTCCAGTACACGAGCTTCTGTGAAAAAGAAAAAAATGAGATGACTTGGATATTTGTAAAAATTCGTTTGAGGGTTGTATGACTTCAGTGTGATTTTTTGTCATTTAATTAATCTGGATGATGTGTGAATCCATCAGCACTGGTGTTCTACTTCCGCAGTTCATCTAGATTGCCTGAATGATTGTTCTTTCTCATTGCTCCTCCTTTACCTGAGCTTTTCTGATCCTTTGAATTCCCTTATTGATTCCCATCACCAAGGTCTGTAGTGCCCAGTTGGGCAGTGGCAGATCTTCAAGGTCAAGTCTTCTATTATTGCCCTATGGGCCTAGAATTCGACGTGTAGACAGAAGGTAATCCCATCTTTGCACCCTGTAAACCTAACAGGGGTGGGGGGATCATTTATTTGAATGCCTTCTACTCCCTTCGCTCCACTTGACTCTATTAACTACAGACCTTGCTCAGATTGTATTTACCGAGTACAGACTGTCGATGAGGTTTTCTTGGCACAGCCGGTGATGGCAGGAAAATGCCAACTGGAAATTCAGAAACGTTTACTACCACTCCGGAACCTTGAGGTAAATGATCAGACTGCTGTTTTTCTGCTTTAACAGATACGGTACTAGGTGCATGGCCTGATGCCTTTGCATCTTCATCTGTCAAGATGTGTGAGTAAATAAAGCTTGAGCTCTCTGGGTAAGCTTTGGGAGTGGTGACTGAGTAAGGAGTAGTAATGAGAGGTTTGGCGAAACCTGAAGAAAGAATTAAAATGTCTTGTAGCCTTTCATCAGTATAAGGCTGATGATCTTTTACAACCTTTTTGGGCGCTTTTAACACTTTTGGTTGGTACATTTCTTTTTCTTTTGCTTTCTCTTTTTCTTCCTCAAACGGAAAATAAACTGGAAGAAATACGGGAACAGGAGCAGGATCTGGAATGTTCCAGCGGACATTTTTAGTAAATTTTGAGCGTTTTAACACTGTAGTCATTATATCTGGTAAAGAACGACCAAGAACAGAATCTCGCATTTTGGTAGATCGTACTGATTTATCTATGGACACAACATCCGGAAAACTGGTTTTATCTCTTAAAATTGAAGTGGTTTCACCTTCATGGGGTGACTTAGTTTCACCAGTCTTGGCTACACAGAAAAGAGGGGGAGAAAAGAAAGATTAGATTAGATTTATCAAGATGTTAGAGACAAAACTGCTAATGTCTTAGAATTTATAACTTCAGTACACACTCACCTTTTAAAATTGTTTCTATTTATGTTTACACAACTACCAGAGTTTCTGTTGAGCTTCCTGAGATAAAGTTTTAGTGAACAATTAGAGAAGTGAAAAGGCTAAATAAAATTGTATTAGATTTAGAAAGGGTACAGAGATACTCTTGGAAGAAAAGAATGCAAGGACAGAAGAGTGAGATCCAAGGAAAAAAATTTTGAGTGATTTCTACTAAAATTCTGGCGGTACAGGTGGGTAAAATTATTTTGGTGAAATGTTCCTACTTATCACACATCATTAGCACTCCTTTTTTGAAATTCATTTGAGCAAAGATTTACATTTCTTTTAAATGCTAGATGTCAGATTTTTGAACATGATAATATTCCAATAGTGTTATGGGGTGCCATAAGTTCATTTAGATTACAATAATAAGTATTCTTTTCTCTCTTAGGTCTAGACAAATGCACTTATCCTGCGTTCATAGGCACCTCACTACATCAAACACACATCTGCCATTTCTTTCCTATACAAGAGAATGTTAAATGTCATTTTTCTGTTGTTACATCAAATATGTGTTTTCTCCTATACGACATAATGTTAAATGATATCTTTCTGTTGTTGCAGCTGAGTACAATAAATAGCAGGGACCTTTACATTCTACTGTAGAGATAATAGATTTCATTAAGGTAAAACTTGTAAGCCAAAATGACTCCTTGAACCCTCAGCCCTTCACCCATCTATTATTCACATATAAAAGATGGCTAAGGATTGATCCGGGTTCAGAGAGAGGATTTCCTCTAAATAGAGCTATTGGAGGACTATGCATTTCCCTGATTTTCCCTTCCCATGGTGGGGAGAAGAGAGATGATGTCCCCCATCTCAAACTAAGTGAGAGGGAGCTCAAAGAACCGTTTACGTGTACATATAGAGAACAAGAGTGTATGCCACAAGGAGAGAACATCTCACCACTCCCTTATCCACTTCCCCCACTGATTCTTGCAGAGCAGCAAAAATCTATTGGTCCAACTTACTGCTATTTCCCAACCAGAGTTAAGATAAGAAGATCCTTGAAACTACTTGACTTGTATTTCCCATTATTTTGGAAGGCACATGACGGACGCTGATTCTCACCTTAGCTCTTCTCCACTCCTACCCCCACCTATGAAGGATTCAGAAACCGTTAAGTTGAAAGAGAAAACTACTGAGAAAAGGACAGGGTGAAAGAACTGATCATGCCTCCCTTTCCCTTTGCTTGTGTAAAAATTAGCAGGCCTAGATTGAGTGGGGGAAAAAGGACAAGATTTGATTGTATGATAGATGGAAGTACTGACTTCAGTCGAGCTGTTTAGTATCTGAAGATAAGACAGAGCTAATATGCGAAAGTGATTAGGAGAGCCCTGGAGATTAGAGAGGTGTATGACACCGGAGCCTGAAGGGCAGGAGCAGGAAAACAAAGTTTACTTCCCCTTCTATGGAACCAATCAAAGCTAGTTTATTCAACAAAATACTACAAGAATATCTCCAACTTCGTTTTCTCCCTCTCTCCCATTAAAATAAAACACATTAACACAGCAAACTTTTCAATAGACTGCAGAACAACTCTGGAACTTCCCAAGTACGGTCCTCTCACCACATTTATTGTCCACTTTCGTGGCAAACTGAAGTAATTTGTGCTCATTAGTTTGATCTCCTCCCCTCTTTGATTTGTTATTTCATTTTATTTATTCTGCAACTACTTATTAAATTAATAGACTATTTTAAAAATGGTTTTAGATATACAGAAAAATTAAGCAGGATATTATCTTATATCCCTCTCCTGCACACAGTTTCACCTATTACTAGGTATGAACATCTTATATTATTGTGCTATATTTATTGCAAATAATGAATCACTGTTGATTACCTTATTAAATATTACATTAGAGTTAACTCTTTGTGTCGAACAGTACTGTGGGTTTTGACAAATGCATAATGTCTTTTATCCACCATTTTAGTATCATACAAAATAACTTCACTACCTGAAAGTCCCCTGTGCTTCACTAATCCATCCTTTCCCCTCTTCCTGAAATCCTGGTTTTAAAACACTGATCTTAGTGTTTCTATAGTTTTTCCTTTTCCAGAATGTTGCATAGTTGGAATCATAAAATATGTAGACTTTTCAGAGGGGCTCTGTCACTTAGCCATATGCAATTAAAGTTCCTACATGTCTTTACTTGACTTGATAGCACATTTCTATTTATTTACTTATGAATGACAGAGTCTCACTTGTCACCCTTTGTATAATGCAATGGCATCATAGCTCATAGCAACATCAAACTCTTGAGCTCAAGTGATTCTCCTGCCTCAGCCTCCTGAGTAGCTGGGACTGCTGGCGCCTGCCACAAGGTCCAGCTAGTTTTAGAGATGAGGTCTTGCTCTTGCTCAGGCTGGTCTTGAACTCCTGAGGTCAGGCAATCCACCACCTGGGCCTCCTAGAATGCTAGGATTACAGGGGTGAACCACTGTACCTGGCCTCAGCTCATTTCTTTTTAATGCTAAGTAAATTCCATTGTCTGGATGTATCATGGTTGGTTAATTTAGTTATTTGCCTATTGAACTGCTTCCATTTGGAGGCTATTCAGAATAAAACTAATAGAAACGTGCATGTATAGGTTTAGGGGTAGACATAAATTTCCATTTCAACTGGATAAATACCTGGGTATGCTGTTGCTATGCTGCTGCACTACATTAAGACTTGATTACAAAACTGCCAATTCATCGTCAAACGTAGCTGCACCATTTTGCATTACCAACAGGGAAAAATGAGGGTCCCTTTCTCCTCTCCAGCAATGGGTGTTGTCAATGTTTTGAAGTTTAGTCATTCTAACAGGTCTCCAGTGATGCCTGATTGTTGTTTTCATTTGCATTTTATAATGGCATAGGAAGTGGACCATCTTTTCATATGCTTATGTAGCATCTGGATATCTTTTCTTGTGACGTGTCCACGTCCTTTGAGCATTTTTTAATTGGGTTGTTTTGTTGTTAAGAGTTCTTTATTTTGAATACAAGTCCTTTATCAGCTATGAGGTTTTCAAATCTTTTCTCCCATTCTGTGACTTGTCTGTTTATTATTTTAATATCTTTTCACAGAACAGAAGTTTTTGATTTTAATGAAGTCCAGCTCATTATTTGTTTCTTTCATGGATTGTTCCTTTGGTGTCATAACTAAAAAGTCAGCACCAAACGCAAGATCACCTACTTTTTTTCTTCATTATATTCTAGAATTTTTATGGTTTTGCATTTGTACATTTAAATCTATGATTTGTCTTTTGATAATTTTTGTGAAAGGGGCAAATTCTGGTCTATGTTTACTTTTTCTTTTTTTTTTTTTTGGAGACGGAGCCTCAAGCTATCCCCCTGGGTAGAGTGCCATGGCATCACAGCTCATAGCAACCTCCAACTCCTGGGCTCAAGCGAGTCTCCTGCCTCCGCCTCCCAAGGAGCTGGGACCACAGGCGCCCGCCACAACGCCTGGCCATTTTTTGGTTGCAGCTGTCATTGTTGTTTGGCGGGCCCGGGCTGGGGATTTGAACCCGCCACCTTAGGTGTACATGGCTGGCGCCTTAGCTGATTGAGCCACAGGCGCCGAACCCACACTTCCTATCTTTATTCACACACTATAGTCTAGTCCACTGAGGAAAAAGCAAGCTGGGCCTTAAGCTAGATTAAGCAAACACAAATCTTGTGCAATGGAGATGACAGAAGGTAAATTTCTCATTGTCCTCTTTAAAATACTAGGATGAAGAGGAGGCATCTTCACATTTACCTACTAATCTCCACTGTTTGTAACATATCTAACTGAATAAAATCTGTGCCTACAGAATTATAAAACTTAGGCTATTTTTTGGCTGGGCCTGGGTTTGACCTCGCCACTTCTGGCATATGGGGCCAGTGCCCTACTCCTCTGAGCCACAGGCGCTGCCCAAAACTTAGGAGACTATAATGGAACCCAGAATCCCAGAATGAGGTGGACGGAAGTATACTAATCTGAATGCTCCATAAATACAAACACACTCATGTCATTAACCTTGGCCAACCAAATAATAGGTAACATGATGGCTCACGCCTATAATCTAGAACTCTGAGAGGTCCAGGTGGTGATTGTCCTGAGGTCACAAATTCCAGACTAGCCTCAGCAAGAGCGAGACCTCGTCTCTAAAAATAGCTGTGTGTTGTGGTGGGCACCTGTAGTCCTAGCTACTCAGGAGGTTGAGGCAAGAGAATTGCTTGAGCCCAAAAGTTGAAGATTGCCGTAAGCTATGACCCTACAGCACTCTACCAAGGATGACAAAATGAAATATTGTCTCAAAAAACAAACAAAACAAATCATCTGTAGTGATAAAGATCAATTAAGCACAAGATTCTGAACCACACAACTCTCATCAGAGAATGTAACAAGTTGGAATCTCAGAATTTGGGTATAGAACATTAAGTTCTAGGAAAAAAGAATCTTTCCTTTTTCTCCTATTTCTGTTCCTCTAACTTCTCTTCTTCTTCCACAGATTCACTCTGAAACTGCTTATATTTTCCACATGTATTAAAAAATCCTGGGTTATTGAGCAGTGCCTGTGGCTCAGTGAGTAGGGCAGTGCCCCCATATATCGAGGGTGGTGGGTTCAAACTTGGCCCAGGCCAAAGTGCAACAACAACAACAACAACAAAATAGCCTGGCGTTGTTGTGGGCGCCTGTAGTTCCAGTTACTTGGGAGGCTGAGGCAAGAGAATCGACTAAGCCCCGAAGTTGGAGGTTGCTGTCAGCTGTGATGCCGCAGCACTCTACCAAGGGTGATAAAGTGAGACTCTGCCTCTTAAAAAAAAAAAAAATTCTGAGTTACACAATTATGTAGTCTGATAAAGGATTTCTGTGCTACTTCCAAGTGTGAAAGTTTTGTGGAAGATGTAAGTTAGGCTTGAGTTGTCTAATACAGTAACCACTACCCACACATGGCTGCTCATAGTAAGTTCTATTGGTCAATGCTGCTCTAGATAGCAAAGTATCAGAGTTCAAGAGTCTTGTGCACTTCTTTGACATTACTATGGTTTATAGGGCAAATGAAAGCAAACTGATGAAATCAGGATGGGTCTGAAAATTGAATTTATAATCACTGCAAATAGAACCTATACCGAAAGAAGACATCTCAAAAAGTCACAAACCTCCAAGCAAAGGAAGTAGTCCCTGGAAACCATATATATTTTAGTAAAGTGCTACTCAAAATATGGTCTGCCTCCTGATGCTGATCTCCAAACTGCTTCTTTCCAGTTTATAAGTCCAGAAACTGAAAGTGTTTAGAAACTTCCATAGTATAGCTGGGCATTGTGGCGGGCATCTGTAGTCCCAGCTACTTGGGAGGCTGAGGCAAGAGAATTGTTTAAGCTCAAGAGTTTGAGGTTGCTTTGAGCTGTGATGCCACTGCCCTACTGAGGGTAACATAATAAGACTCTGTCTTGGGCAGTGCCTCTGGCTCAGTGAGTAGGGTGCCAGCCCCCTATAACCAGGGTGGTGGGTTCAAACCCAGCCCCAGTCAAACTGCAACAAAAAAATAGCCAGGTGTTGTGGCAGGTACCTGTAGTTCCAGCTACTTAGGAGGCTGAGGCAAGAGAATCAACTAAGCCCAAGAGTTGGAGGTTGCTGTGAGCTGTGACGTCACAGCACTCTACCAAGGTTGACAAAGTGAGACTCTGTCTCTTTAAAAAAAAAAAAGAAAGAAAAGAAACTTCCATGGTAATTTAACACTGCTGTGAAATTTTAATTATATTTTATACAAGTAAACTCTGTAATGAATCACAAATTCATAAAAACTAGACTTTTGCCAGAGATAATTTGAGAAGCACTATTCTAATTTTTTTTTTAGACAGAGTCTCACTTGGTCACATCACCCTCAGTAGAATGCTGTGCTATTTTAGCTCACAGCAACCTCAAACTTGGGTTCAGTGATTCTCTTGCCTCAGCTTCCCAAATAACTGAAACTACAGGAACTCGCCACAACCGCTAAGCTATTTTTCAGAGACAGGATTTTGCTCTTGCTCAGGCTGGTCTCAAACTTGCGAGCTCAGGCAATCCACCTGCCTCGGCCTCCTAAGTGCTGGGATTATGAGCACTATTCTAATACACAGATATATATATGTATGTATATATACATACATGCTATATATACTGACAATGAATATAATTAGAGAAGGAAACTCACAATTAGAGTTCTTCCAGTGACCACTATCAGATCACCACCCTCCAGAGATTTAAAATGGGAGCTGAGGCTGGGTGCAATGGCTCATGCCTGTAATCCCAGCACTTGGGAGCTCACAGGTATGAGACTTGCCAGAGCCAGAGTGATACTTCATCTCTAAAAATAGCTGGGCACTGTGGCAGGCATGTGTCATCCCAGATACTTGGGAAGCTGAGGCAAGAGAACTGCTTAAGCCCAGGAGTTTGAGATTGCTGTGAGCTATGATACCACAGCACTCTCAAGGGTGACACTCTACCAAAGTGAGACTCTGTCTCGAAAATAAAATAAAATAAAATAGAAGCTGAAATCTTATCAATGATCAACTAAAACACAGACGTTAACCAACATTAATTGAGGGTCAAAGTGTCACTATGTTAGGTAATTTCAACTACTGTATACAACTGTTCACTCTTCACAATCAGGTTGTCAGGTATTACTCTAAGCTTTACTGATGAGGATCAAAGAAATTTAGTAACTTGTTCAAGGTTACAAAGTTAATAAAAGTATCTCAGCTCCGGGCCTGTGGCTCAATCGGCTAAGGCGCCAGCCACGTACACCTTAGGTGGTGGGTTCGAATCCCCAGCCCGGGCCGCCAAACAACAATGATGGCTGCAACCAAAAAATGGCTAGGCGCTGTGGCGGGCGCCTAGGGTCCCAGCTCCTTGGGAGGTGGAGGCAGGAGACTCGCTTGAGCCCAGGAGTTGGAGGTTGCTATGAGCTGTGATGTCATGGCACTCTACCCAGGGGGATAGCTTGAGGCTCCATCTCAAAAAAAAAAAAAGTACCTCTAGGTTTTACTCAGCTTCTTCTGGCCTAAAAATGAAAACAGGAAAAATATGGAAAAGATTCTAGGGAAAAGTAGAGAAAAGGCTGAGCTGATAACCCTCTAACGAAATACTAAAAATAACTCAGGTAGATAGTATATTGTTTTTTTTGAGACAGGAGCCTCAAGCTGTCTCCCTGGGTAGAGTGCCGTGGCATCACAGCTCACAGCAACCTCCAACTCCTGGGCTCAAGTGAGTCTCCTGCCTCAGCCTTCTGAGAAGCTAGGACCACAGGCACCTGCCACAACGCCTGGCTGTTTTTTGGTTGTAGCCGTCATTGTTGTTTGGGGGGCCCAGGCTGAAATCAAACCCGCTACCTTGGGTGTACATGGCTGGCGCCTTAGCCACTTGAGCCATAGACGCCGAGCCTAGATAGTACATTGTTGAAGGCCAAATTCCTCTCAGGAATGTGTCTGTTATGAGCCAAATATTATAAGATTTTATGTACAATTTTGTAAATTCTGAAGGAACATAGAAATGTAGACAGTTCCCTAGTGGGGTGAAGTTATTGCTGCAATTCTCAGATACCAAGGACCCGGATGAGACAGATGACAACCAGGACCTCAGATCCAAGGCACCCTTTCCCCCATTTCAAAACACAAATGACTTTTGGTTTATAATGGCTCTTCCCAATGAAGCTGTATGTGGTTTAAGAATCATATATTCTGGCTCAGCGCCTGTGGCTCAAGCGGCTAAGGCGCCAGCCACATACACCTAAGGTGGCTGGTTAGAATCCAGCCCACCAAACAACAATGATGGCTGCAACCAAAAAATAGCTGGGGCTCGGCGCCTGTGGCTCAATCAGCTAAGGCACCAGCCACGTACACCTAAGGTGGTGGGTTCGAATCCCCAGCCTCGGCCCACCAAACAACAATGATGGCTGCAACCAAAAAATGGCCAGGCGTTGTGGCGGGCACCTATGGTCCCAGCTACTTGGGAGGCAGAGGCAGGAGACTCGCTTGAGCCCAGGAGTTGGAGGTTGCTATGAGCTGTGATGCCATGGC
>CAUYQV010055865.1:0-10074 GCA_963574575.1 Galagoides demidoff
GGCACCTGTGGTCCCAGCTACTTGGGAGGCAGAGGCAGGAGACTCGCTTGAGCCCAGGAGTTGGAGGTTGCTATGAGCTGTGATGCCATGGCACTCTACCCAGGGGGATAGCTTGAGGCTCTATCTCAAAAAAAAAAAAAAAAGCAAGAATCCAATGTACTCAACACTAATATGAAGCCAGTAGAAGATCTAATACACACCTACATAGGAGAGAAACTCAAATCAATTCAAGGTAGGGGGGTAAGGGTTGGGGGAACGAGGGAATAGGGAAAGGAGGGGGGGTGGGTGTGCTCCCACTTAATATGCACAATGTTAGGGTGTATGGCACAACTCTCGGGGGTGGGACACAATATAAGAAGGACTCTACCTAAACATTGTAACCTAATTCTTTATACCCTCAAATTAACCTAAAATAAGAATTAAAAAAAAAAAACCCTAAAACCAAAGCTATAAGCAGGGGCCAAGGCTCCGGCTGGGGCTGCAGGGAGAAAGGGGTCATTGCCGGATCACCACAACCTGAAAGGACTTGGTTTTTAGAGATACTCAGGGACAGAAGAAAGAGAAGGCTTTGGGTCCCACAGGATGGCATCTTCAATGAAAAGGAGGCCTGGAAAGAAGGCAGATAGGGGAAAGGAAACCACGAGCAAGTGTGTCAGTCTGCCTAGACTCTGAGTGGGAAAGTCAATAAAACCAAAGCCTTCCCTCCCTGGAATTCAAACAACAGGCTGACACACACTCAGGTTTGCAATTTGCATGTATGCTTCTTATAATGCCCCAGGTAAACCACTGCACCAATGAACTCTCAACCCTCTAGGAAAGTCCTCCTCACTGTTGCTATCAGTGATTTCTCTAGCAGCAAATGACAAGGAGCCCTAAAATGATACAAATGTTTGCCCCTCAAAGGCGAGACCAGACTGCAATATTCTCCACACTGCCTTACTGCTGAAGTTAACAAGATTTAGAAAATCATACACCTTTTTTTTTTTTTTTTTGGCCGGGGCTGGGTTTGAACCTGCCACCTCTGGCATATGGGGCCGGCGCCCTACCCCTTTGCACCACAGGCGCCGCCCCGAATAATCATACACCTTTAAGTAGCTTATATTGTTCAATATAATTTTAAGTCCTAAATAAACCTGTGTGTGTGAGAGATTGATTTTCTCACAAAAGCC
Organism: Galagoides demidoff; assembly: GCA_963574575.1. Classification (NCBI taxonomy): domain Eukaryota; kingdom Metazoa; phylum Chordata; class Mammalia; order Primates; family Galagidae; genus Galagoides; species Galagoides demidoff. The sequence continues at coordinate 1,170 of CAUYQV010055865.1, forward strand.
CTCTTGTCAATTCTGTTACATATACACACACTAAATTATCAGCTATAGGCTAAGGATCTGGAGAGAAAGTATGGTTATCTTAATGGATAGACCACAGGGTACATGGTAGGAGCACGGAAAATGAAATGGAAAGGGAAGACTTAAAGCCAGGCTACTCTTTCAGTTGTGAGTGTGGGATAGGAGGGACCTTACTAGGATAGGAGGTCACAGGAAAATAAAGATGATGACTGGGAGACACTGAGGGAAGAAAACGAAAAATCACTACCTGGTCAGTGATAAGAAAGAAAGGAAGACAATAAAATGACTTCGAAATTGTGAAGCTAAGTCACATAAAGAAAATTCCAGAGGGAATAGGAAGGGAGATAATAAACTGAGTTGCAGGCATCAAGAGTTTGAAGTGACACAGAGTTCAGAAGACACAGATTGGAAATGCAGATTCAGACACCAGGTGTCTATTAGTTATAGGGGAAGCTTTCTCACTAGATGGAGTCTGTGGCATCCAGCCTCCAAGACCATCCCTACCTACTGTCCGGACAATCTTGTGTTGTCTCCTTCCCCATCACACCAGAGTTAGTACAGCAGAAGGGATGGTCCCACTTCCAAGATCAGGTTCTAAAAGACCTCAAGCAGCCGTGGTTGCTGACTCTCTCTGTGGGAAGACAGCTGCCATGTCCTAAGCAGCCCATAACACAGCAAGCTCTACACAGAGAGGAACTGAGGCCTCTAGCCAACAGCCAGCAAGGAAGTGAGGCCTCCCAACAACCACAGGAAGGAGGCTGGACACAGACCCTGCATCTAGTCAAGCTCTCAGACATCTGAAGCCAGGTCAAATCTTGACTGCAGCTTAATGAGTGACACTGACTGTGAACCACCCAATTAAACTACTTTCAGTCCTGACCCTAAAACATTGTTTGAAATAATAAATGTTTGTGGTTTTAAAGTTGCTAAGCTTGGGTTAATTTGTTACAGAGCAATAGATAACTAACACAAAGTTATTATGGCAAAATATACAAAGAACAAGAGGGTTCAGAACCCAAACTTAATGAGCATAGGAAGGGGCAGAAGGAAAAGTAGCAGTTTGCATTCTCAGTCATAGTCAAAAGGATGAAAACGTCTCCCCTGTTCCTCCAGATTTTGTTAACCTTTGCTAAGTTCTCAGTCACCAAAGATAACACATCTGGCATTATTCGACCTTTCCTTTTTCTGAATAAACCTCAAACATTTATTCAGAAAAGTGAATGTTTACCAAATGGGATGGTAACATTTCGTCAGATCCCCCAACATGGTCAAATTCTTCCTTGATATTATAAAATTGTTCAACGTGCAGACTGTTCAGAAATCAATTCTGTGAAAAAAAATCTCAAAGCTGTCTTATAGCTTCACACTTGTCACTTTTTATTTATTACATGCAACTAATTAATGTTATGTCTTAATAGGAAAACCCAGAGTCAATCAAACATAAATATTTATTAAGCTTCCACATAAAAAATCTATAAACCTTGGCAGGTAGCCAAGTAAAAAGTAACAAAACACTGCAAAAGTTCAACACAGGAAAACAAAAATAAAAAATAACTCTTATCATGACAACTAATATTTATCGAATACTTATCATGTCAGATGAATACATACATCATCTCAAACACCTGTATAAACACTAACAGTCCCATTTTATAGATGAGAACACTGAGGTTTAAAATATTTTTGTTTTTGAGACAGAGTCTCACTCTGTTGTCCTGGGGTTGAGTGCCATGGCATCATCATAGCTCACAGCAGCAGCCTCAAACTCCTGGACTCCAACAATCCTCCTGCAGCAACCTCCTGAGTAGCTGGGACTACAGGTACCTGTCACAATGCCCTGCTAGAGACAGGGTCTAACCCTTGCTCAGGTTAGTCTCGAAATCTTGAGCTCAGGCAATCTATCCACTGGGCCTCCTGAATTACTAGGATTACAGGTGAGAGTCACCCATGCCCAGCAGGCTTAAAATACTTCATAGCTTGTCACAGTGCTAGCAAGTGGAAAAGCTGGATTGGCTCGGCACCTGTGGCTCAATCGACTAAGGCGCCAGCCATGTACACCTAAGGTGGCGGGTTCGAATCCCCAGCCCGGGCCCGCCAAACAACAATGATGGCTGCAACCAAAAAATGGCCGGGCGTTGTGGCAGGCACCTGTGGTCCCAGCTACTTGGGAGGCGGAGGCAGGAGACTCTCTTGAGCCCAGGAGTTGGAGGTTGCTATAAGCTGTGATGCCATGGCACTCTACCCAGGGGGATAGCTTGAGACTCCGTCTCAAAAAAAAAAAAAAAAAAAAAAAAAAAAAGAATCGCTTAAGCCCAAGAGTTTGAGGTTGCTGTGAACTGTGACGCCACAGCACTCTGGCCAGGTGACACCTTGAGACTCTATCTCAAAAAAAAATAAAAAATAAAATAAAATAGAATGCTATAACTGCTAAAACTTTCTTGTTGTTACAATAAGCAAAATGGTTTGTCCAGGACCTGCCATGGAACCTGAATGGGCTGGTTCCGTGAAGCATGCAGGAGAAAGTGGTTGTAATCTCCATGGGAAGGTAAAATGAACAGAAGCCACCAGTGAGCAAAAGCACTATAAAGTCTAAGTGAAGTGTAAATTATAAATGGAGGAGAAGTTGGGAGGAGAGGGGTCACTGTGCATCAGAAGTGATGACACTGGTGACTGAGGTTGAGTGACAGGTGACAGAGAAGAAAACTTCAAGAAATATGTGAATCTAGACTTTCAGAAATCTTCTGCACTCTTCTGTTTTCATCTAGAAATTCCAAGTTTATCTGTGGCCGTTATGAGAGGGTCCTAGTAGTCCAGGTAGCAGTTCATTAGGGGAAAGCGTCTTCTTTTTCTTCTGCAATGTATAACAAGCGTCTACCTGTGAGATTCCCTAGCAAAGCGCAAAGCTGGTAGTTCACTGGTCCCAAGGTGGTTGCCGAACCAATTATTTCAGTTTCCAATTTGAATGTCCTTGGCAACCGGAGCCTGGGAGCCTAAAAATGGAAGGAAAGCATTATCTGTTAGAAGCACAAAGCCAGCTCCTCAAACTCCTCCACAAGAAGAGAAGAAATAGGTCTGAGCCACCTCTCCAGGAAGGAACATTCTTACAGTGCTAGAGAATGTAGGGAGTGCCAAGTGGGAGAAGCATCGCTCCCAATCTCGAAAGCTGACAGAGGGGTATGTGTTGTTGTGAGACAGACACTCACATATGTTCATTACTCCCTCCTCATCTCTCCACAAGCTCCTCTGCCACATTAGCCTTCCCTTCTTTACTCCCTCAAATACACATATGCACCGATGCTCAGAAATGCACCTACCTACCCATATATAAACATCCGCACGGTGCACGGATACGTCCGTGTGGCTATTCATGCTCACGATCACAGCCATTCCATCTAACAAGCACAGGCACCTGTAACGTGCTGTGTGCAGCACTCGACATGGGCGATGTCAGGATGAGTAAGACACAGCTTCTGTCCTAGACAGGATGATGATAAACCTATACAGATAAATACTTGGCTGCAAGCCCAGAGGTACACATACACAGATATCTAATCCTACCAACATGTAACTACATGTGTACTCACTGATAGGTGTGCATCACTAAAATATAAAAACATAGCCACAGGCAGCGCCTATGGCTCAAAGGAGTAGAGCACTGGCCCCATATGCCAGAGGTGGTGGGTTCAAACCCAGCCCCGGCCAAAAACTCCAGAGGAAAAAAAAAATAGCCGCTCATTCATAAATTTGGTAAATTCTCATACCATTAATACAGAAACATTTTGGAGGAGGGAGTTCCATGTTCCTGTTTTTTTTCTTTGTTAGTTTTTTCATTTCCTTTCAAATTCTAAAATTGATGCTATTTTTTTTCTTATTTCTTTTGTTTTATTTCCTTGAAGCTCAAGAACATTTATTTCTTTTTTTTAAACTGTTACTTCTTTTGTATTTTATTATTTTTCTGAGACAGAGTCTTACTGTGTTGCTCTAGGTAGAGTGCAGTGGTGTCATAGCTCACAGCAACCTCAAACTCTTGAGCTCAAGTGATCCTCTTTTTTTTTTTTTTTTGCAGTTTTTGGCTAGGGTGGGGTTTGAACCTGCCACCTCTGGTATATGGGGCTGGCACCCTACGTGAGCCACAGGTGCTGCTCTCAAGAGATCCTCTTGCTTCAGCCACCTGAGTAGCTGGGACTATAGGCACCCTCCATGACAATAGGCTAACTTTTTCTATTTTTAGTAGAGACGGGGGTCTCACTCTTTTTTTTTTTTTTTTTTGAGACAGAGCCACAAGCTATCCCCCTGGGTAGAGTGCTATGGCATCACAGCTCACAGCAACCCCCAACTCCTAGGCTCAAGCGCGTCTCCTGCCTCAGCCTCCCAAGTAGCTGGGACCACAGGTGCCCGCCACAACGCCCGGCTATTTTTTGGTTGCAGCCATCACTGTTGTTTAGTGGCCCGGGCTAGATTCGAACCCGCCACCTTGGGTGTACGTGGCTGGCGCCTTAGCCACTTGAGCCACAGGCGCCGAGCCAGTTTGGGGATTTTTAATGACCCAAGTTTGCTTAAAAGGAATAGTAGTAAACGGCCGCAGGAGTAAAGGGAATATGTATAGGGGGTGGGGGAGAGGGGTAGGGAAGGAGGCCACAGATGTACAACATGGGGAAAGCTTTGCAGTTTGTAGCCAATGGCCCTCAGAGCACTGTAGAAGGGTAGGGTATTTCTAAGTATAACTGGTTGGGGGAAGACACTGCTCAGAAGCAGAGGTGTTCATGAAGTCTGTAGTGACCATGTACTAATTCTGCACTAATACCACAGTGCTTACATTAAATTTAATTAAGAGCAAATACAATCAAATTTTCATTGCTACAGTCACACTAGCTCAATAGCCACATGTGGTTATTGGCTACTGTATGGGACAACACAGATACAGAACATTTCAGAAGTTCCTATTAGATAGCATGGCTCTAATTACTGAAGGTCAATGACCTACCATTATCACAGTTCCTAGAGGGGTCCACTAAAGCCATATTCTGAAAAATGCATTCTGGGTTCACTTTGTAATGCAGGTGCTAGTAAGCTGGGGAAGGGAGCTGGTGGTTGGTCATTCAATTTGCCCTGAGTTATTCCTTATATAGCTTTGGGGCCCATTATAGAACTCCGTATCTGCTACTTGTAATCAATTTTCTAGGATGACTAAGTACAGTTGCTCCTTGACTCCTGATCAGGTTATGTCCCAATAACTCCATTATAAGTTGAAATTATCCCATTAATATTATCACATCTTAGCCTAGTCTACCTTAAACATGCTCAGAACACCTGCATCTAACATGAAAAGTATTTTATAATAAAGTGTTGAATATCTCATGTAATTTATTGAATACTGTACTGACAGCGGAAAAACAGAGTATGTGCTGAAAGTATGGTTTCTACTGAATGTGTGTCACTTTCACCCCATGGTAAGGTGGGAATGTCCTAAGCTGAACCATTGTAACTTGGGGATTGTTTGTACCGACCGACAGGTGAGGAAAACAGGAGCTGCCAGGAGAAAGGCTGAGAGATTTGGGGAAATAAAAATTAGGAAAGAACATATGTCCTACTCTTTGCAGTTGTGTTTGAGCATCAGTTATCAATGTAAATAGAATAATAATTTAAGTTTTTAGACTTTAAAAAACTGCACAACATTGGGGCTCAGCTCCCCAAAGCCTTGATTTAGGTACTCCCTGACCTGGGAATCTATTGTAAACTATGGCGAAAGCCCACAGGTGGGTGTCAGTGCCCTCACCTCTTTTGCAGAAAAAGCTCAAGAACACAGGTACCCTGGCCATTCTTTGCCCAATAAACTTGTGAGCATCACCAGCTGGACCACCAGGAATTCTCCTAGGGATGTATACATCAAAAAGACAATCTCTTCTCTTGGGGCATTTATGGTCTAGTGGCTGTGCTTCTTTTATGACACACTGGCTGTTACATTTCAGATGGCCTTCTTGAGCTGCCCAGACTTAAACAGACCCACAGTTAATGTCACTTTTCATGGTCTGGTCCTGGTCTCAAGCACAAATGATGATCCGTCTTATAATTTGATCAGAAATTTGAAACTTGGAGGTGCTTTTATTTATTCCTATGCTCCAGTAGAAATCTTATGAAGACTTCCTTCCAATTCTCTTTAAAAAGACAAACTTAGAATTAACTATCTGGGGGCAACTTAGAGTTAATAGTATCCAATCCCATTGTTGCAAAAAATTATAAACTATTAAAAATGAATTCTAGGTTTATTCCTGAATCTCCTCGGTGGCTGATATCCCAGAGAAGATTTAAAGAGGCTGAAGATATCATCCAAAAAGCTGCAAAAATGAACAATGTAGAGATACCCGCGATGATATTTGATCCTGCAGAGGTAAGCATTTGCAAATGTTTCCTCTTGAGATCAACTATGTATTTTTTATTTTTGTGGAATTTATTTTAATTCAGTATTTGTTAAGAGCCCACTATGTACCAGACACTGGGCTAGGCCTTAGGAATACAATCATGATTAAGTTCTAAAATAAAATCAACCTTAAAGGGCTGTTCAAGAATTAAGGGCATTAAGGCTGGGTGCTGTGGCTCACTCCTATAATCCTAGCACTCTGGAAGGCCAAGACAGGTGGATCCCTTGAGTTTAGGAGTTTGAGACTAGCCTGAACAAGACTGAGACCCCATTTCTACTAAAAATAGAAAAATTAACTGGGCATGGTGGCGGGCATTTGTCGTCCAAGCTATTTAGGAGGCTGAGGCAAAAGAATCAGTTAAGCCCAGAAGTTTAAGGTTGCTGTGAGCTATGACACCATAGCACTCTACCCAGGGTGACCCATGAGACTCTGTCTAAAAAAAAAAGAAGAAGAAGAAGAATTAAGTGCAACAAAATATATAAACTGCTTAGAAAATAGAAAATAGCAAGTGTTCATTAAATATTAGTTCCCTTCATTTTGCAAGTTTACCACTAACTTTTTATTGGCATTGCTCCTAACCATTGATATAGCTATGTACTGATGATTTTTAGATGTCCAGATCAAGTGGAAAAAATATGTTTGAGGGCTAGTCTACCCGGCTTCTCCCCCATCCCCTGAATCACACCAAAGTCTGCTGAGGAAGCTGTGCATATCCTTCATCTTGCCATGTGTCATGTCTAGAACTTAAAGGCCTAAGAGCACAGGCTTGAGGATGCACCACTGAGGGCAGATGGCCACAAAGAAAAGCTGAGAATGTAGGGAAGAAGCTGCACACCCAGACAGGCAGTGAGGACATACAGTGTGACTTGTCCAGCTCCTTCGGGAAATAAGAAAATTGAGGCATGGCCCCTCTGCTAAAGGAGCAAATAACTAAAAGTGGCAAGAAGAGTAGATGACAGATAAATAATGGCATAAAGGAGGAAGTGCTTAGTACCCAAGGAGTGGACATGGTGTCCCAGCAGTATAGAGAAAGACAGCAGGGAGGCCCAAGGGCTGAAGAGGCAGGTCCAGGCCAGAGGGGATAGCAGGAGTCACTCAAATAAATAGAGAGGATGGGACATGGCATTCCTGGGTAACAAAAGGATTGGAGTCTGCTCAGGACACCTGAGGAAGACAACAGTGGCTTCAGTGGCAGTATATATGCCCCCACCTAAAGCCTGCATTACTGTCTACCTCCGAAAGCAAAACTCTGGTGGACAATGGGCAGCCAATGCTCTGCCCAGAGGGCTTCTTCCATCCCTGGCCTACAGGACCATTTCCAGAAGCAGAGGCCCTGGCTGTGGCTAGGGTCCTGATTATAGGGGCCATAAACTCCAGCTCTCAGAGAGCTTTCAGGACAAGACATCACTTAATCTTTTGCCTTTCCAATCAAGAAGTTCCAGTCTCAATCAATTTAACTGGATGAAAAAATAACATTGGGAGTAGCTAAGGCTTCTGCCTTTCAGAGCCGTACTGGGCATTTATTGGTATTTATTGGTATTTATTGGCTATGTGACCTGATTCCTATCTTTGTGAAACTTACAGTCTACTTGTAGGACTCTGTCTACATAGATGAAAGCAATCAGAAGATAGATGAAAGATACATAGTTATGGACACATCAGGATAAAGTCCAGGGTTAAAGCACATGCTTCTGACAGTACCTTGTTTCTTCCTGCCATGATGTACATTTAGGTAGGACAAGCCCACTGAGGGAAAGGGAGTTTGTGCTTTCCTGAGGTCCAGTCCTCTTCAGGAGGCTCTGCAGAACCCTGTGCTGGCAAATGCAGCCTGCTCAGAGAAGAAGAGCCTACCAGATGCCAAGCCTTGCATTCTGCTCATTTACTTCTTGTGTGAGCCATAGCTAGTAGGCCTTACTCTTAGCCCATTTTTCAGGAAAGAAAACTGAGGCATAGAAAAGTTAAGTAACTTTCCCTGGATCACACAGCTATTAAACTGGAATTTGTGGCTCAGCGCCTGTGGCTCAAGTGGCTAAGGCACTAGCCACATACACCTAAGGTGGCAGGTTCGAATCCAGCCCGGGCCCACCAAACAACAATGATGGCTGCAACCAAAAAATAGCCGGGCGTTGTGGTGGGCACCTGTGGTCCCAGCTACTTGGGAGGCAGAGGCAGGAAACTCGCTTGAGCCCAGGAGTTGAAGGTTGCTGTGAGCTGTGATGCCATGGCACTCTACCCAGGGGAATAGCTTGAGGCTCTGTCTCAAAAAATAAATAAATAAATAAATAAATAAATAAATAAATAAATAAACAAACTGGAATTTGCAACCTAGATCTCTCTGGTGTCAAGTGCATGCTCTTAACAACCATGCTTTTTTACTTGGTGTATAAAAGTCAGTGGCATTAATATGATCAGGAAAAAATAGAGAGTAGTATCATCTTTGGAAAACAATCTTGAGCTTCCCTGGCTTC
>CAUYQV010055866.1:0-21995 GCA_963574575.1 Galagoides demidoff
GAAGCCAGTGAAAAAGATGAGAAACGTGAGCTGGTCAACCTCAGGAAGTAAGTTCAAGAAAGGAAATGAAATCATTAGCCAGGAAGTGCTGTGTGGAGACAACACAAGGGGACGGAGAGATTATTGAAAAAATGGCAAGAAATATGAGTGTGGCCGCCTTGAGAACAGCAAGGCAATGAAGAAGATAAAAGAAAAGGGTTAATATAATTTTCAAGACTGATAAATATGAAAGATAAAGGGAATCAACAAATATTCACTTTGCCGGCAGAAGAGAATCAAAGAATAAAATCAAAATCTCATGATGAAATTTAAGAAAGCACTTCATACCCCAAAGAAGCCTGAACCTGAGGGCTAAAAAAATATTAACAGAATGGGGCAATGCCTGTGGCTCAATGAGTAGGGTGCCGGCCCCATATACCGAGGGTGGCAGGTTCAAACCTGACCCCGGCCAAACTGCAAAAAAAAAAAAAATAGCTGGGCGTTATGGCTGGCACTGTAGTCCCAGCTACTTAGGAGACTGAGGCAAGAGAATCGCCTAAGCCCAGGAGTTGGAGGTTGCCGTGAGATGTGACGCCATAGCACTCTACCGAGGGTGATAAAGTGAGACTTTGTCTCTAAAAGGAAAAGAAAAAAAATGTTAACATAATGATCAAAACATTCTAGAAAATTTACTAGACTTCAAAATGTTTTTTGAGACCAGAAGTCTCACTATGTTGCCCTCAGTAGAGTGCTGTGGCATCACAGCTGACAGACACCTCAAACTCTTGGACTTTAGCAATTTTCTTGACTCAGCCTCCCAAGTAGCTGGGACTACAGGCGCCTGCCACAATGCCTGGCTTTGTTGTTGTTGTTGCAGTTATTGTTTGGCAGGCCAGGGCTGGCTTCGAATCCGCCAGCTCCAGTGTATGTGGCTGATGACCTAGTCACTGAGCTACCGGCACCAACGCTGAAAAAGTAATTCTTTACACATAACAAGGTGAAAGAGATGAGCCCAGCCTTAGATGTTTCAACAGAATTATGTAGAGTAGAAATAGAAGACACTGGAGTATATATAGCTATTAAGAGAATGTAGCACCTCTAACGGTAATGATGTGGAATGATTCCCAAGATACATTTTAAATGAAAATCAGAGGCTATTTTGTATATATATTTTAGGATATATTTTTAAAAATGATAGACATTGTCTCTGGGCAGGGAAGCAAGGGACACCTCTATTAATCACTCTCTACCTCTGTTTTTACTGTTGCCTGTACTTTAAAAATAAACAAAGAACCATAAAAAAAAGAAATAGACTAGTTTATTCAAGATATCTTCTCTACCTGAGCCAGAAAATTCACCATTAGATTTGCTCTTCAGTTTTATTCACTGCCTCCTATGTTAAGATGCCAGGTAGAATACTGTGAGTCCCTTGGGAGACTCAAAACAAAAGGGTCATCTTTTGTTTTTCTTCAGAATACTCTTATCACAGAAGATGCTTAATATACACAGATCGTCAGGACATTGACTGAGCTGAAATGAAGCAGCCAAGGAAGATGCTGACGATTCCCACTGTCGCTGGAGCGTGCACGTCTTAGCAGATTGCCATCATTGCTCCTTAAACCCATTTAGCAAAGCGAAACAGGGAATTGAGGGTTGGAAATACAATTTTCACCTCCCAACCTCTTCATATTCTGCTCTAAGGACAGTCATTTGTCCTGTTTTGGCCAGAAAGATAGGTCTTTGCTTGTGAACGGTTGCCTAGAATCAATATTAACCTCTCAGCTATACCAAGAGCTAATGTACTAATGGCAAGTGTTGTCCCATGTTCATTTGGTTTAGACAAAACCATTTCCAGATCATTTTCATCATTGCTCTCTATTAGGGCATTGCACAAGTGAAATCTCAAGGTTCTTGGGTGCTCTGTTCCATTCTGAGCCGATCTCTTCAAAGTCTGACTTATATTTTAATCATTTCCAAATTCTTTATGGCAGATCCTGCCATAACCCTCTTATTCTCACATCCAACACAAGAGTTAAGAACAGCAAAAAAGCTTGAATTGTGGCAGGTAATAAATGTAATTGGATGTGCTCAGTATCTCAGATACAGCCGCACACTCTCACCCATTAGCATGGCATCTTTCCCCTGTGCTTTAACAACCGCACCAGCCTGTATAAGGTCTCTACTCAGAGTCGTTAAAAGCTTCAAATGAGTAAGTCTCCATCTGACTTATTAGGTTTTGCCTCGTCTGCTCAACCTCTACTCAATAAATGCATCTTTCTTTTGCTAGCTTGATTTTGTTTGCTGCTCTAACTCTTTGAGTGAAAGAGCTGAGTGAAGAGCTGCAGCTAAAATGCCTTCTGGAATGGCAAAGCTTACATCCTGTCTGGTTAAAAGTGCACATTTGATTCTCCCCTAGTCGTCTTCAAAAGAACACTCTGTGGAATCATCGGAAAAAGGAATTCCCTGACAGGCTTAGATGGGTAAATATCCTGCCTGCTCTTAATTCCCTTTCTTTTTTTTTTTCCATCTCAGGGCCATTAGTAGAGATCTACCAGTTGATCCTAATTGCTATAAGGGAATTAAAGATGCTCTAAAGGGTCATCAAAGTTTGCCATCATGGCGGATTTTAAAGAATCAAGTCAACATCTTAAATTATCATGGGATGCAAATGGGAGGATAGCACACTCCAAGGCCGCCAAGTCTAAGAACATCTAAACAAGTATCCTGTTAGGGGTGTGTTAGAACATGTATTTTTATGGATGCAAGTGACTCATTGCGCAAACTGTTCCTACTAAATATTACCTTTCCTTGGAGGGAAAAAATAGACAGCCTTCTTAGCTCATAATCTAAATTAGCAGGAACTGAGCAATGTCATGTCAGTCCCAGGCCAACGCATTATTGCTTGACTGAGGCCATTAATGTGTGGCTGCGGCTGTATTGGAAGTGTTTGCTTAATAATCCTCTCTGTTCCCCCAGCTAGAGCTGAATGAGAGACAGCTATATTCAGTTTTTGTAATGAGGGAGGTCTAAGAAATTGTTCTGCTGAACCAGCCCTAGCTCGCCTATGGTATTTGATGCTGTAAGTACAGTCATCCTACCCTGACCATGCCGACCCTTGTTGCACATGCCTGTCAATAAAACCAAGTAGCTCTTCAGATAATACAGAAGCAAGTTCACTCTGGCAAAGTTAATTTGAATCATCAATTCCTGCTGGATAAGGAAATGTCTTCTCAGTGCTCGGGTTGTGATATTATCTGGAAGCACATATTTAGAAGGGGAAAGATACAGATAATTCAGTCTAATTTCTCAACCAAATGTGAACCAGGGGAAACACAGGCTTACAGTTGTCCATAGTCGATCATGACTTTAAGAAGAAATACTGAGTGTAACCACAGGACATTTCCATGGGCAGTAATGACATCTTACTACTAATAGAATTGTGTTCATTTTAAACGTGGAAAAGTCATGAGTACAACTCCTCCATTAAAAAAAATTCTAACTTAATTTGTATGTTTTCCACTTACATACATTAGAATTTACTCTTACCTTCTCAGTTAATGTCATAATTACATCTGCATAGATTACAATGATTTTTCTTTATCTCCCAAATCTGTACAGACTTCAGTGTCGCAACATCATAATAAATAAGATTGGTTCCAAGTACAAACTGGCCTTAGAATGGCAGCATTACTAACAATGCCTTAAATAGTTCTGTTATTTATGTAATATTTTCCTTTTCAAAACATTCTGGACAAATTGAGCTTAATCTTTTTCTAGTGAGATGTCTGATTAATATAAGCAATTGGGTGTTGTATTAATATCATTGTTCTTTTTTTAATGTATTCTACAAAAATTTTAATGAATGACTACCAAGTACCAGCAACATTCCTGATGCTGAAACAATAAGAGCAAAAGAAACATGGTAAGAACTTTCACATCCAGATAGATGTAGGAAGTTACAAGAGACTGTCACTCTTGTTTTAATGTTGACCCAAAGTAGGTATTCTACTGCAGTCTAGCTTTTAAAACTTACTAGACCTGAGTATGCAAAGAAAGATAATTAAATTTCAGAAAGTAATAACTCATTTCCATGAGAGAAGAGGCCCATCATTGCTTTCCTTGGTGGACTAGTAGAAGAAGAAAAATCTACAATAGATAGATAGAAAGGTGAGACTCACCAATGCTCAGGTACTCAGTCTTGATAAAGTCCCAATCATGTCTTCAGCCATGTAAATCCAGTGATTAACTGAAACTAACCATAGCAAAACTAAGCTCAGATCCATCTCAAATACAGATGAGCCTAACTCAGCCCTGATAGGAGAATTAATGTATCCTTTTCTGAGGTTTATTATTTACTTTAGTCTCTAGTAGTATTGTACCTACAGTGTTTAAACCACAATAAAAATTGATGAATTAGGCGGTGCCTGTGGTTCAAAGGAGTAGGGCACTGGCCTCATATGCTGGAGGTGGTGGATTCAAACCCAGGCCTGGCCAAAAACTGCAAAAAAAAAAAAATTGAGTGAATTATGTGAAGAAACAAGAAATATGACTCAAGATTAAGAGAGGAATAGTCAATGAAAGTATACTCTGAAGTGAGCCAGGTAATGGAATTTTCAGACCGTTATTTTATATACAAGTTTGTCATAAAGTTCACTTAAAATTTAAAATAGGGTATAATTTAAAATTGTATACAAACTTTATGGCCACCTCGTATATGTCAAAAGATAGGTGGGAAATGGACAATAAAAAAGGAGAGGAAATCTTGGCAGAGATATAGAAACTATAAAACAGAATCAAATGGTTGTGCTATAAGCGAAGAGTATAATATCAGAAATAAAAAAATTCATTTGGTGAGCTTAATAGCAGACAACATGTAGAAGAAGAAGAGATCAGTAAACTCGAATAAGTAAATAGAAATTTTTCAAATTGTACTATAAATAAAAAAAGAATAAGAAATTAAAACAGGTTACTTGAAATCTGAGAACAATATCAAATGGTCTAACTGGAGTCTAGAGAAAAGTAGGAAAGATGAGAAAAAAAGAAATATTTGAACAGATAGTGGCTAAGAATTTAAAGGCCTCAATCATTGGAAAAGTAACAAGAGAGGTCACTTGAGAGGCATATCAAACACACCTAATCCACTTAGAAGAATCAAAATAGTGTGTAAACAATCACATATTGAATACATTGTCTGAGAGGGAATAGAAGCAGTCCTCGAGTTACAAGCACCCAACTAATGTACAACTTACACTTACAAGAGGAGGCTATTATAATAAGTCCCCAAGTTACCAATATCCAATGTGTGACTCACACTTAGGAATGGAGGTACAAACATGTGACTTATATACAACTCGCACTTAGGTACAGAGGATATAGGTAATAGATAAAAGTAAGTTCAACTTAAGAAAAAACTTAATAGAACCTATCTCATTTCTAACCTGGGCACAGCTTGTACAGGTGTTCTACAGAAATGTGACAGGAGAGACCAAAATCTAAGAAGGTGAAGGAAAACTAGCAGTTTGGCCAGGACTGCCTGGGAAGGTGTTAACTCCCTAATATGGGACAGAGTGAGTGAGGTCATTCTGCAGTCCACTTTTCCTCTGAGGATTTTTATAATTCAGGCCATGGGAGAACATCTTCAGCCTTCTGAGACCCCAAGCTAACTTGGGGAGTGACCAAAGACTGTGAGAAGAAATTGCAACAGAGAGGGAACTCATCCTGGATCCCAAGCCCTTTCTGAAACCTAAGCAGCTAAAGCTTGAAGCCATTCTCAATCCTAGCTATTAAAAGACTTTGTGTGGTTCTGGGAAACAGCTGTGCCAATCCTAAGCATTAGAGAAACTTGGATTTGTGCTTGCAGAACTGAGATATGAGTGGGGGGTGAACTCCCACGACCAGGACTGAGAAATGAGTGTGGTGTGGGCTGCAACTCATGGCACTCAAAGCGGACACCACCTCCAGGACTTATGTGGAGGGAGAGAGTTGCCATAGAGGCTTAGTCTGGATAGGAGCTCTTACAGCCTGGGGCTGAGCTGTGTACTAGGGATAAACTACTATGTCTGATGGAATAGCTGGGTCAGCTGCACTAGCCAGGATTGAAGAGCAAGCCCTGCTGGAACTGGTATTGGGGCATGAGAGGCATGCAAGTCCCCTGTCCCCATTACTGGCCAAGGTTGTGTCTGCCAGTGCCAGCTGCACCCTCACCATGACAGGACCTCAGTTCACCCTGCCCCTGTGTTTCATAGCCAGTGTATGCATTCACAATTGGGGGACCTGAGCAGAAGCTTGTTTGGTCTGGCTCCACCTACATCATACCCATTCCTCTCCCTCACTTTCAAGGCAAAGTTCAGGTTATAGCATCCTGGAATACCCAAGAACTTCTCCTAGGGGACTGAAGTTGGGGATAAACACATGCTGCTACCACCCAACTAGCTTCCATCTACAAGTGTCATCTGCTGGCCTTGGGGCCAGCTTGCACAGTCCATTACAACCACTGTAGACACAACCACACAGTGCTTGGAACCTAGAAGAGGATCTCACCACCATTTCCCCCACCAGCTGTTCAGGGGCTCAAGAACCATTCACCCACTCAATACATCACCACTACAACTGACATTGGAGAAAACCACCTAAGGATCTGGAGCTGCAAAAGAAGTGCTATTGTACAACACTGTGTGGCACAAGGATAGACACATAGGATAGATAGCCCACCACTGCTACTCTTGAAACTTGAAGATGGGCTCATCTGGCACTCCAGTCCCCAGCACAACTTCACCATGGGATCCATCAGTAACTAAATGACCAGGGAAACCACAGATAGCATCAACACTTTATAGCCAGTGTAATCACAGAGATACTTCCCTACTGCATTCACCCAGAATCAAAGCCAAAGGGCCATCTACAGCCAACACCATGAACACATCTTCAGGAAAAAGTGCCCCTCCTCACTGAAAGTAAATTCAAAAATAGGAAGCAGTGACTTTTTCACCAGATGTGCAGCAGTCAATGTAAAGGACCAGGAAACATGAAAAAAAATGGTAATATGATACCCTCAATGGAGCACAATAGCTCTCCAGCATTAGATCTTAACCAAAAACAAAGTCTTGAAATCTCAGATAAAGAATTAAAATATTGATTTTAAAGAAGTCCAGTGAGATACAAGATAAACCTGAAAATCAATACAGAGAACTCAGATAAACAATTCAGAATATGAATAAAAAATTTACCAAAAAGATATCTTAAAAAACCAAACAAACAGGAAATTCTGAAATTGAAAAATTTGTTGAAGGAAATGTAAAGTACATTCAAAGGCTTAAAAAGTAGACTAGATCAAGCAGAAGAATGAATTTCAGAACTTGAAGACATGTCTTTTGAAACAATCCAACCAAATATAAAGAAAAACAAAAAAGAATGAATAAAGCTTTCAAGACATTTGGGACAAGATAAAGCAAACAAATTTATCTGCATCTCCAAGAATGAAGAGAGCTCAAAACGTAAGACAAACAAACAAACAAATTATAAATAAAAGATGAAAACTTCTCAAGTCTATCAAGAGATTTAGACATCTGGATTAGGAGGCTCAATGATCACCAGGGAAATAGAGTGCAAAAAATGATTTTGTCACAGTACATTATAATCAGACTCTCTAAAAACACAGTGAAAAGGGAAAATTTAAAAACAGCAGGGGAAAAGTGTTTAGTCACCTATAAAGGAAACCCCACCAGACTCACAGTGGATTTCTCAGCAGAAACCTTACAGGCCATAAGAAACTGGGATGATATATTCAAAGTACTAGACAACAGATCCATAAACAATTATTACTGGACCTAAAAAGAGAGATAGACAGCAATGCAATAATAGTGGAGACTTTTAAACACTACTTGCAGTATTAGCCAGCTCATCTAGATGGAAAATCAACAAACAGACCAAAATTGGGCTTTAGGACAAATAGATCTAACTGACATTTACAGAAGCTCATGCCCAACAACTTTTGTAGCACGAGGGATGGAATGGAGGCCATTATCTTTAGTGGTAATGAGCCAGGCACAGACGGTCAAATATCACGCATTCTCATTCATAAGTGGGTGCTAAAAACATACACACATGGCTGAAGGGAGTGTGAAGAGAGACACTGGAGACTCCAAAAGGTAAGGGAGGAAGAGAGTGGTGGGTGATGAGAAATTTGTTACTAGGCACAAGATATTCAGGAGATGGATTGACCATGATACAATCTATGCATGTAACAAAAGTGCACATATGCCCTATAAATTTGGACAATAATAAAGAAAAAAAGCTAGAGAAGGGCTGGATATAGATGTGGTTAGGAACTTCTGGGAAAGCCTTTATAGGATGCCATCATTTGAACAGAAGTTGTAGGCCACACGAAATCTAGTGGGGAACGTTCCATGCTGAAGAGACAAGTGCAAGAGCCTTAAGTTGGCATGTTTGAGGATTGCAGACAGCCAGGGAGGGAGAAACTGCTAGAAACAATTTGGAGAAGTCCAAAGGCGTGAGATCACGTGAGCTTGGGTAGGCCATCAATCCGCATTTTGTCAGTGCCGTGCTTGTATGTTTGGCAGAAAGGAGGGCCCCAGGGCTAGCTCTGAAGTCCTTTGGAATCCTGACTTTCTCTAATAAAAAGCCACTTATCCCAGTAAAAATAAATAAATGAGTAAATAACCAACCAACCAAATAAATATAAAGAAAAAAAAAAAACTATTCTCTTAGGAACATAAGATAGTTGATCTGAGTTAGGAAAAGAAAAAATGGTATGGGTGGTCAGTATTGCTCTGTAGAACTAATAACCATCTTTAGGATAACAGCCAAAGATGTTCCTTATACGTTTACACAAGAAAAATAAACAAGGGCTCAGATTTGTAAGGTAATAGTCCAGGCTTCTAGTTAAACATGGTGCATGTTCCAAAAATCCATGCAAATGCCAGTGAAAGGCACAAGACAAGGTCAACAGTGAGAAGAAAGGAGTCAAGATTGAAGGTTGTGGATACCACAGGTGGCAAGGATAACAGCAAGAAAGTCTACAGCATTTAGATCCCCACCTTCCTCCCAAATCTCTTACCTCCAGTCATTCACCCTACCCTTGCTTCTGAAGGAGGCTAGAACTTTATAACTGGATAAATAATGGTGAAAACTTAGACTATAGGGCACCCAAGAATGCTGTGTACCCCAAGGGATATTTGGCAACGTCTGGAGACATTTTTGATTGTCCCAACTTGGAGGTGCCCCCGGCGTGTAGGAGGTGGAGGCCAAGGATTAGTACTCAATGCACAGAACAGCCTCCTGTGGTGGAGGGTTATCTAGACCAAGATGCCCATAGGGCCGAGGTTGGGAAACCCCGCTGTAGGGTGAGGAGAGGCACAGGGCTGGGTGTTTGCAGGGGATGAAACTGAAGTGTGTATACTGAACGGCAGGGACCCCCAGCTCCCTCCCTGACTCTGCCCCGGAATGCTGAATGGCAGGCAGCAACGTGGAGGATTCTTTTCTGCAGAAGAGCTGAAAAAAACCTCTAGCCATCCTTTAAGGATGGAGACTTTACGTCCTTCATGTTCACATGGATGGAGCTGGAGAATGTTCTTCTGAGCAAGAATGGAGGAAAAAGTATCCAATGTACACACCTTTATTATGAAACTAATTTATACCTTTTATGTGAAAGCTATAATCAAATAGCCTAAGAATGTGGGGAGCGGGGAGGGAGAAGGGAGGGGGGAATGGGTGGAGGGAGGGGGATTGGAGGGACCATTTTTGAGGTCTATCGTACAGGGGTATAAGTGAAACTCTCTAAGAGTAGTATCAGAACGTTTTAAAACAATAACTGAGAAAATGACATGAAGGCTGTGTTGATCAGTTTGATGGAAGTATTTCGGATTGCATGTGAAAACCCCACACTGTACCCCAGAAGTGCATTAATACACATAGTTACCATTCAATAAAAAAAAAAAAAAATGGCAATGGAGGTAACGTTTACCAACTCAATATTAAAATAGTAGGAAATTCCTTTGGCCGAGGAATGAATGTCCTATATTCCTTTCCTTTATTGGTAACCGAGCTGACATAATCCATTAATCGCTATCTTATTACTGAATCAAACTTTCCAGGTGGAAGGGCAAAAAAGGTGCATTATGTATCAACACCTTGGCTTCTTCCTCCCCAACCAAAAATAACCCAACAAATAAATATCAATGAAAACAAGGCATTGTTAGAGACCTGTACTTAGTTATGTACATGGAGAAAATCGCAAGTTACCAAATCTGGGCATTAACTATAAAGGCAGCATACAAGCTGGAAATATTGAATAACCTTAGCTGTTATTTCAGAAAACAATTTCACTTTGTAGAAATAGCAGAAGGAAAAAACATGATCAGCTGGACTTAATGAAGAGATTGTTAAATTGTGTGCTGTAGATACAATCGGAATCTTCCGGGATTTCAAATCAACATGTGACAACAACAAAAACAATGACCAACTTATTTTTGGTTGGTCATGTTAGGGACCAACTCTAACATGATAGTCAATTAAAAATTATAATTACAGTAATGGTAATATTCATGAATAGCATGATCCAGGGCAATCAGTCCACTAAAATCATTTCAGAGAAAATTTAGTCTAGTGCTTGAATTATGAAACGACACAGTAAAGTTCCCAATTGTCCCCATTTCATCCATCAGTTCTTCCCCTAAGAACTTAATAACAGATCCTTCATTTATCACTCTTTTTAATTTGTTGGTTGCATTACTTGATATATATTTCATCTCCTATTCATTAGGACTTAGTTGGCACTATACTCTCAGAACCAAAATTAATTAAAAGAAATCCATTTCAGTGATTAGGCTTTGTTCCCAACATTTGATTTTGTGTAGTAAAAATCACAGGAATTGGTAACTCGTGTTTTTTTCTAGCACCAAATATTCCCAAATTAAAGCAAAAAAACTCCCTAAAAAGAGTTTAGGGCAGAAAAGTCTTTCAGCTGACAGATCTCCATTTGATAGAGAGAACACTTGGATCCTGGCATGATCGATTATCCCAAAAATCCATCTAAACTATGGTAGGAACTCAAGTTTTCAGTATGAAGCCTCTAGAACAGAGAAAAAGCAACAGAAAAATGAAAATGGAGAGTGCCTACTCATGAAAGAAAAATATATAAATGGTATATGTTTAGGAAAAATTCAGCCCCACTGGTAGCCAAAGACATAAAAATTAAAACAAGTCAAATTTGACTATTACCTATCACATTATTACAGATGTTTCCACAGGTAGTTGTTGGAATTCAACCTCCAGCAAGAGAGCTGGCGTTTGCTGAGTCGGAGTGAAGATCCAGAAGCCAAGGCAAGGACATGAAACCCTCAGTTGAGATTATAAGAAATAAAGGATCTGAAAGGTTTGCCTAATCAGAATGGAAGCACAAAAATTAACTTCAAATACCCAGAGAAAGACGGAGAATAGTGACTGGTCCTGGAAGGGCCAGATGTGGCATCAAAGGCAGAGCTCAGAGCCAGGAATTTGTGAAATGGTAACCCTGGTACAAACAAACCTCAAATGTCAGAGAACAAAGTTCAGCTCCAAGGCAAAAAGGAGTAACAGGGACCAGATTTAACCTCTCACCTTAAACAATTAAAAAATGGACAGCATATTATGAAACAATAGTTTTCAGAAATGAGACAACTGGCAATGTGGAATAGCAATCTTTGAGAGAAGGGAAAGAAACAAGTTGAGCCCTATAAGAGACCCTGGCTTAATACCTGGCTTAATACCTGGAGAGTACTTCTGGACCACAGACCTTGTAAATATGAACCCCCCAAAATCCTCAGCCATCTTTCTGAGTTTAGAAGATAAAGTTCTGGATTAGAGAAAGCCCAAGGTGGGTAAGACTCAGGAGTCAGAGTACTGGAGAGAAGAAATCTTTAAAGTGGATAAGTTCTGGGGCGGTGCCTATGGCTCACTGAGTAGGGCGCCAGCCCCGTATACCGAGGGTGGCAGGATCAAACCCAGCCCCAGCCAAACTGCAACAAAAAAATAGCCAGGCATTGTGGCAGGTGCCTGTAGTCCCAGCTCCTTGGGAGGCTGAGGCAAGAGAATCGTCTAAGCCCAAGAGCTAGAGGTTGCTGTGAGCTGTGATGCTATGGCACTCTACCAAGGGCAACAGAGTAAGACTCTGTCTCAAAAAAAAAAAAAAGAAAGAAAGAAAGAAAGAAAGAAAGAAAGAAAGAAAACATGGAAAGTGGATAAGTTCTGGATATTTGCAGAAGTTTCTCCTGGAGCCTTTTGCCAACTATTGATTATCCCATGCGTGTGAGAAAAAACCACAAAACCAAAGAAAGAACCACACTGAAAAGGAGCTGGGGGAAGAGTCTCCAGGGAAAACACATGAGCAGGAGGTCCTGATACACAGGGTATTGAACAGAGTCCTCAGAAAAATGTTACCCCAGGAAGAAAACCACATTAACCCTAGATTGAAGGGTCCACTAGATTTCCCTTCACAAAACTGTCCATGAATAACAGAGTTCTAAAGAAGAAAAAGTCCAAAATTATTGGAGAGAATAAAAAACAATGATATGAAATTCACAATATCTATATCAAATCAAATATCATCAGGTGGGTGAAGAAATAGAAAACTATGGCCACTAGCAGAAATGCCAATCAATAGAAACAGGCCAGAATGATACAAATGATAGAATTAATAACAAGGATACCAACTAGCGGTTACGAATATACTTTATATGCTTAAGAAAATAGAGGAAAGTCTAAGTACAATCAGGATGAAGTGGACAGTGTGAAAAGATACAAATAACCAAACTTGCAGAAATTAAAAGAACAATATCTGAGATAGAAGCTTCCTCTCGAGAGAATTAACAGCAGGTTAGACATAACTGAAGTAGAAAATGTAAAAAAAAAAAAAAATGCAATAGAATTATACAGCGTGAAACAGAAGAAAAAAAAATACTGGGAGGAGAAAGGTGTAAACAGAGACTCAGTAACTGAGGGACAAGATACAGCAAAGTGACACACGTGTCCCTGGAGTCCCAGAAACATGGGGAGGCACTAACATTATTTCAAGAAATTTTTCTCTAAATTTGATGAAAACCATAAAGCCACACATTTGAGAAGCTGAATGACCTCCAAACAAAAGAAATGTAAAGGGAAACATATCAAGGCAAACTTATTTTTAAATCTCTCAAAACCAATAAGAAAAAAAAACTCATGAAAGTATAAAACTACATAAAAAGGCAGAAACTAAGACTAATAACCGACTTCTCATCGGGAACAATGCACTCCTGAAGATGGTTCAATTATACCTTTAGGTGTGGAAAGAAAAAAATGGCTGCCTAGGTTTCTATCATCAATGAAACTACCTTTCAAAGTGAGAGTAAAATGAAGATTTAAGGGAAAGAGACTTAATACATAAACCTTTTATCCTGAATAAATAGGTTAAGAATTTGAGACAGAGGAATAGAAAGATGGAAGTGGGGAGGGGAAGATGCTCATATGTGTAAATTGTGCACAGAAAGATGCTTCTCTGAGAAAGTGACATCTGAACGGTCTCGAGGGTGGTCATCATGAAGGTGTCTGGGTGAAAAGCAGTTCAGGCAGAGAGAACAGCAAGTACAAAGACCCTGGGGCAGGCACGCAATTGGTGTGCTCAAGGAATAAGGAAGAGGCAGTGTGGTTATAGGAGGGTTGTCTAGGAAAAAGATGCTAGCCTCGGAACAGGAGGGTAGGTCTGCTGGGCAGAATAACACTCCCCAAAAGGATCCACACCCTACCAGTCCCAGAAACCTATGTCAGTTTATATGATATAAAAAAAAAAAGGATCCACATCCTACCAGTCCCAGGAACCAATGTCAGTTTATATAACAGAAGTAAATGTGATACAGTTAAGGACTGTGAGGTGGGGGTTTATCCTAGACTATCTGGATGGGCTCAATCTAATCACATGGGTGCCTAAACACAGAGGCCTCCCCCTAGCAGCTGTGGTCAGAGGGAGATGCAGATGGAGGAAAGACTACAGTGAGCCAGGAATGTGCACAGCCTCTGGAAGCTGAAAGGCCCGAGAAACAGATTCTCCCCGGGAGCCTCCGTAAGGGAACACAGCCCTGTCAACACCTGATTTTAGCCCATTGAGACCCGTATCAGACTTCTGACCTTCAGAACTAGAAGAATAAATTTCTGTTGTGTTAAGCCACTGAGTTTGTGGTAATTTGCAGGAATGGGAAACAAACTTGATAGGTGCAAAGATAGGATTATCATTCTAACTATAGCAGAAAAACTGAATGAAGAAGAGAAAGGGAAAAGAAAAGACAGAGAAGAGACAAGGGCCAAGTCTGTGTTTTCCCTGTCCAGGTTCACCTCTTGCATTTAATGCTTATTTTAAAAGTATCACACCAATATGCCTCACCAACCCTAACAAGACATTTCTACTATCCTTAAAAATTTCAAAGAACAAAATACACTCATGAAAGTGTAGAACGGAAGGCAGCTAGAGAAGAGTTCACGCAGCCTGACTGTAAGAGGAATATATTACTACGGTGAGGCTCACATCAAAACCAACTTTATAATGCAGGTAAGCCTGCAGCGATGATCTCTGCATAGGCAGAAACCTCAAGTCCCTTTCCACGGAGGCACGCTTGCTGAGCATCCTTCTGGGCGGCACAGGCAGGGCATGTGAAGTAGGTATCCATCATCTGAGCAGGGCTGTCATCTACAGAGACTGTTTTGCTCAACTGGGAGGATTGTCAAGACCACCCCTCGAGTCCCAGCCTCCTACAACCATGTTTCCAGAACCGTGTGTCACTCTTAATAATCTGAGTGAGATCAGTCGATACTCTTCATGCCCACGAGGATGAAAGTCATGGCATGACAGTCATTGGGCTCGTGCCTCTGCAGCTTCTCAGCATCTGGCTTACATCTGGGCCCCCTCGGAAGGGTGTCACACTGATCACCAGAATTCTTTTCTTCTTCTGGGAGCCGCCTTCTCCAGCCCATAAACTTCCAATGTCTCAGTTCCTGCTTCTCTTTTGTGGAAACAGAGGTCTTTTTCTGTGGTAGAAAGATGTCAACGAGATCCATAAGGAAGTTTTTCCTCATTTTCAAATAGGACATAAGCAACCCAGCAGAGGACGTGAGCTTATGCCACAGATAACCAATTGCTGTCTCCTCTTAGATCAAGGTCATGGGGAGTGGTAACTGCTACCAATCTTTAAGCACTTACTATGTGTCAACCACCATGCAAAGCACTCTGTGTATTGCATATAACTTATATGCTAAAACACCACTTTGAAGCAGGTATTATCTTCCCCGTAAGCATTAGAGGAATGAAAGCTTAAAGAGCTTAGATAACTTGCCAAATTTCTCACATTTAACACATAGCAGAATCAGAATTCCAAAGCACATTTATATGACTTCACCAGTCTGAATCACTGTCAGATATAAAGAGAACTTTGACACCTCTCTCTCTCCTTCCCTCCTTTCCTTCCTCTTTCATTTTCAAACATTTATATGCAAGGTTGAACTGTTCAGAGCCTGTATAATAGAACTCAGATGCCCTAGACAATATCTACAACCTCCCACCATCTTATCCAGAAGTGTTTAGGATACATTTGCTGTGTAGAGTGACAGTCTACAAGAGCCAAATGAGCTAGAGATAAAAAGGACTCGGATTGTGTTGCAAAGGCTCATTTTTAACTGCACTGCCACACTTGTACTTCTATGACCCTGGCAGTTTTCCCCCACTTACCTACACCCGATATGAGCCTAAAATTTCAGTCTATGCAGCTCATGATTCTCCCTACAGCTAGTGATGAGATGTCCCCTCGATTATTCTTAGTAATCTTACCAGGAATCCTATTATCCAGATAGCATAGAATGAGTGATCTGGCAGAGGAAAGACTTGGGTTCAAATTTCACCTGTGCCACTAACTAGCCTGACACCCATAGGTAAGTCACAGCTTTCTACACTCCATTTTCCCTTTCGTAAAGCAAAGATAACAATACTCCACAGGGCTGTCGTAAGGACTGTGATGCAATGTGTGTAAATCTCTCCACACAGTGGCACACAGTAAGCAGTCAACAAGTGTTAGCTATTAGTACTATTACCACATAGCTCAGGACACAAGTAGCAATTAAAACCAAGGACAAAAACACAGACCAAAGCGATGAGCCCTTCACTCTCTGAACCTCCAGAGACATCTTAGCACTGTGCATTCCTCCGAACAGAACTGGCGCTGGGCAACACAGGGAGGAAGGCTGATTGTTAGCACGTGGACAGCATTTCCTTATAATCCCCAGATGCAGTCGGTCATCCCACTGGCCTGTCATGCCAGCCTTCTCTCCTGCCCCATCTCCTACTCCATTTCAGTGATCCGTTATGCAGATTATTTGTCGGGGTGATAAAAGAAAAATTAGCACTTCCATTTATGTTTTTGATATTCTTTTGAAGCTTATATTTGAGACATTTAAAAATAAAGATAATACTTGATTACATAAATGTTGTATTCAACTTATGAATAGGTAAGCTCGATTTTTTTTTTGACCAATAGGAGGTAAAATCTAAAAAAAATTGAAGATCAGAGTTCTGTCCTCCTCCTGAAGGGATACAGGGTTGTAAGCTTAATCCTTTCCGGGGCTGTGTAGGTAGATAAAGGCAGGGAGCTAAGGGAAGCCGTGGAGAAAATGGAGAACTGGAGAATTCAAGCTCTACCTCCAGGTGTTCAAAACCAGAAATAGGTTGACTAGCTGTAATTATGCTTTTGTAAACCTTTGGTAAGCAAGTCAAGGGGACGGGCATCATTCTGCCCATGGAAACCAGAGGATAAGTTGCCCTTCAGTGAGTTCAGTGGCTGCCCACTGGTCCTCACCAACGTGTTACCTTTAGAAATCAGCATAGCGCCCAACCCAAGTTACTGAGGCAGCTTGGGTAGGACTCCGGACCAGGAGTCATAATACCTGGATTCAAATCCTCCCTCTGCTCTTTGCTCATGTGACATGTTACAGAATAAGTCATTTAACTCTGAGATTCAGTTTTTCTCATCTCTTTATGGAATAATAATATGTACTTAAAAGGATGCTGTGACACCCGGGTGAGCTGATGTATGTCCAAAGGCTTGGATTTCTGCGACGACGGCTGAATGTAGCTCATGTACCCCATGGCAGCTCCGCTCAGAGTACTGATGACTCAGCAGTTAACACTCTTGACCATTTACTATGAGAAAGGGAAGGAAAAGTAATTGTTCTGTGATATCCTGGGTGGAAAAATCCAACATAAAGAAGACTTAGGGGAACAAAACTAAAACTCTGCACTGCTGTGTCAGGTCTTGTCTTGCTACTTGCAACATGTGTTGCAACCTGAGATTAAAGGTCTAGAAATTTTGTAAAGCAGACTCTCATTTTGAGTAGACAACTTTCATACACCCTTCAGATACTAAAATTTTATCATTCTAAATCAAGTAAAATGAGAACTAATTAAAGAATAACATAACTGCCAGCAATTTTAGGCCCTCTGGCAGGTCAAGGGGAAAAAGAGAATTATTTGAGCCCAGACGTATCTTCAAATCATGCAACTTTTTGATTCATCCATGGTAGACTTGAGCCTGTCCCTAAAGTCCACATAGAATAAGTTGTCCCACAATCTGCCTCACCTGGTGTCTAAGACTACTTGAATTAGTCTATGTACAGAGATGTGGTTCTGCAAAGATGCTGAAGGTAAGTAAATCACATCAGCTATCAAAACTACTTGCAACTCGGGCAGCGCCTGTGGCTCAAAGGAGTAAGGGGCCAGCCCCCTATGCCAGAGGTGGCGGGTTCAAACCAAGCCCTGGCCAAAAAAAAAACTACTTGCAACTCATTTACAAATACATTGTCTTTAGCCCAGACCTTGCATTTGAGGGCCAGACCCATATATTCAACCATCTCACGTCAACATTTCCTAAAATAAATGAATCATCTTCCCCTTTCCCCCACCACTAAGTGCCAATGTTCATCTCTTTTCCCTCCCTGTAAACATAAGGGTCACCCTTGAGCCCAGTTAGTGCCCTACTCCCCGTGTCCTGTGATTCTTACATTTTACATACACCTTACGTATATATCCACTCCTTTCTATCTCTTCCACCACTTGCTACCCGAGCCCACGTTTCTACTAACTGTTGGCTGGACCACTACCATAGCCCCAGGAGTCTTCCTCCTCCCTCCTCAGCCTCCTCCTGCTGTTCACCACATGGGTTTCCCTTTACCCTCAGAACAAAGCTTCAGAACGAGCCACCAGGTGCTGCCTGGCTCTGACTCAGCTCTCACCCTCACCTCCTTCCCGCTCACCTCTCTCTTGCATCTTGTTAGATCTTGTTCACCCTTCAGAACATTGCTTTGGGCATTGTTTCCTCAAGAAAACCTTCTGTGACCTCTCTAATCAGCTCAAATGTGCCTGTTTGAGGCTCTTAGAGCAACACGTAGCCACTGTCACAGATGAAGTCGTATGTTTTGCGTGATTATTTTATTACCGTCTATTTAAAACATATGAGAGTGGGATTTTTGCTCAGTGCCTAAAACTTAGTAGGTCCTCAATACATATCTGCTTAATAACTAACAAATCAACAAATGATGAATGAAACAAAGAATGAAGGATACATATGCTTGTGCAAATCACTTCATGTCCCCGACTTTGATTTTAACTCTAAAATTTGGAGGCAAGGGGTGGGTGAGGAACGGACAAGGGAAAGAATCAGATGCCCCTAGAATAACTACTCTAAAATTCTCTCATTCCAGGATACAAAACATTTTTAAATATAATAAAATCAAAGATCCAGAAAGAAAGCTGCGCTCACGCTGAGCTCACAAATGCATGTTATTCCCCCCATAAATAGAACAAACAGATGCTATCTGCAAGGCCCCCAGCACATCTGCGTGGAGAAGGCAGCAGCTCTCAAGCATCCTGGGAAAGGGGCGATTTGCATGTCCGCTCTCTCTGCTGTGCACAAGCTCACACATCCCGTCCAGACAGCACTGCAGGGGCAACGTCCAGAGGACCAAGGTTGTGGTTAGGGATGTGTTCTGAAGTTCACCTTCAGTCCCCAGGCAGGAAAGAGCTATTCCTGCCACAATAAGTAAAATGAAAAGAAAGAATGGCTGGCTAGCGAGCTCCTTCCCTCCCTGTCATTCCCCAAACTTTCACATTTGAGTGTTGTCAAG
Source organism: Galagoides demidoff (assembly GCA_963574575.1). NCBI lineage: Eukaryota > Metazoa > Chordata > Mammalia > Primates > Galagidae > Galagoides > Galagoides demidoff. The sequence continues at coordinate 19,168 of CAUYQV010055866.1, forward strand.
TTTTCATAGATTAACAAATCAAAACAAAGGGAATATGAGAAACGACTAAAATTTCTATGCCAAGTCTGAAAACTGTCTAAAGGATGTGGTGGCACCAGCCATTCAAAAGACTCGGCTTCTTTCAGAGAGAACAGGACTTTGATTTGCTTACAGTATTTTGTTCGAAGGATCTCAAAATCTGTCTTTTTAAGAATTCAAAAGGTTACCGGAGAAGGAGTTTTCTAAGCAAGGTAAAGCAACTGAGGCATAGTATGTGCTTTTTTAAAAACAAGGCTGTAGCTGAAATAAATTGAAAGTGATTTCTTTATTCCCACAAGAGCTAATGCTGAGAAAAGAGGTGGGAATGGGAATTATTTGCCCTGGGAGGCCCAGTTGCACTGCAGTTTAATCTAATTTGCATATGAGGCTGGGAGTTCCGGGAATTGCAGCCCCAGTGTGGTCCCGACATTCCCACCCCTATTTCCACCGCTGACTACACGCTGACTTTTTATGGCCACCGGACACTAAGCTTAGTAAAAGCAGCAAAGTTCAGCCAATCTCTTAGAAAACTGGGCAAATCTAAAATAGTTGTCTATTTTATGGACGTCCTGTACACTACTCTAAACTGGTGACATTTACTTCAAGAACCTTCAGCAGTTACTGAAACAAACAAGAGAATACTGTATCTGCTGACAGTCCAAAAAGAAAAAAGAAAATGTTAATGTTTCCTACTCAATATATTTTCTCTTTTCAAACTTCAGACAGCTTCCCCCGGCCACACCCAGCTACTTGTGACTAGTTCCAAAGAGTGACACCAACTGATGAAAGATGACATTTTTGCAAAGCTTTGCCTCAAAAGACTCATGGTGAGGTAGCCCCTCTCCAGTAGACTACACACGTCATCAGCTGTGTCCATCTTGCTGTCCTGGGAGAGGAAAGTTCCAAGAGGGAAATAGTCCTGCCTCAACGGCTCTAGATCAAACCCTGGGAATTCAGATCAGAGATGTGCAGACTGGCTGGGAGTTCTGGCTCTCCCCCCGGAAGCTGAGTCACTGACCTGGATGGTTTATTTAATCACTTGGCAAGTGGTTAGCCTGAACAGGACATGTAGTGATTAGTAACTCAGACTGGTCTCAGAGCTTCGTGTTCTTTACCGTGAGACTCCAGTGCACCCTTTCTCTTGGAGTCAACAGGAAGTGAGAATAGCAGGCCAAATTTGACACCACTTGACGTAACCAGAGATGGACGTCATGCCTCATTTCTCTGCCCAATAACAGAGATTTTGAAAGTGAGCCCTTGGAGTTAAACACATCCACCAACTACCAGGGACAGAATAAAGAACTGAGAGTTGAAGAAAGCCTGTTTTGATAATTTATATTCAACCTCTTCTTCTTACCTCGTTCTCATTTAATGGAATAAAATAAAGAGGAGAGGGAGGAACAGGTGGAGGGAGGAAGAGGAGTTCTCCTCCCAGACAGAGATGTGACGATAGTAAGAATAAATAAGATTCATTACTAATAAATAAGCTACTTCTCAAACCAATCAGAAAAAGATTGTGACACAAAACCTACTTTTCTGATTTTGTTTTTGATTATGCTGCATTTATGAAACATCCCCCAAAGCCCAACTGGGCACTGCAAGACATGGCCACCTAGTCAGAAGTCACACAAATAGACTTTCATGAAACATTTCCTATGTCTGGTTATAACAATTGTTGCAAGGATTGATTTGTGGTCAGCTATTTCCAACTGTAGCTATGGTAATAGCAATGAGATTAGAGATTTGATCAATTCCTATGGACGGTTTAGTGAAAGAAAATAATGTGTATTTTCTGTATTTCCTTGCCAATTCATCCCGTATCTAGTCTGAAGATTAGTTTTCCAAAAATGTCACTGCCATGCATGTACTCACTTGACATCAGGACAATCACTGTCTAATGAAACCCAAAGTAAATGCTTATTGGTGTAAAGAGGATGAGATTATTATTTTATTATTCCCCCCCCCACCAAAGAAAAGGTCCAAGCCCTGTTATTAGGAGAAATATAAATTTCTCATGTAATGCCAGATGAGATGATCTTCAGAAGAAAATTAATTCTTACTGCAAGAAGTTTGGTTTATTTAATATTTTTTCATGAGAAAATAGGAGCCCCAGAATGGAAGTCCTTGCTCTTTCCCTGTACCCGTCTTCCAGGCCCCAGAGTTTCTCTTTCCTGCCCACCCCCCTACATTGCTACCTATAAATGACACAGAAAGATAGCCTGGCTTTGCACACCCCTTCTCATACTCCTGGCCTCACCCCAGGGACACATCAAACATTAGCACCTCCTCTTTTTTCAGAGTTAGCAAGAACCTTCTATAAGAGCTTCCTTACTCTGTAGAGATAGTGGAATATTTCAGGGAAGAGGGACATCAAAACAAGGGGGGAAATAGCAGAACAGGTGCCCCCTGAATTGAAGGAAGGAGAAAATAGGAGATAGGGGAGTGTCCATGTGGAGAACTCTGAGAAGGCTTAGGCAATGTGGCTCCATCCTGTCATATGGGATAAAGGATTAAGGTGGCTAGAAGAGTGATAGTGACCCAATTCCTGATTCTCCCCTGTCTTCCTTACAACACATGACTCTGAGGCAATTGGTTACCAAACACTATGGTTACAAGAAGAAAAGAAAGAAAGAAAGAAAGAAAGAAAGAAAGAAAGAAAGAAAGAAAGAAAGAAGGAAGGAAGGAAGGAAGGAAGGAAGGAAGGAAGGAAGGAAGGAAGGAAGGAAGGAAGGAAGGAAGGAAAGAAAGAAAGAAAGAAAGAGAGAGAGAGAAAGAAAGAAAGGCAGGAAGGAAAGAAGGAAGGAAGGAAG
>CAUYQV010055867.1:0-55268 GCA_963574575.1 Galagoides demidoff
CCCCTGGGTAGAGTGCCATGGCATCACAGCTCATAGCAACCTCCAACTCCTGGGCTCAAGCGAGTCTCCTGCCTCCGCCTCCCAAGTAGCTGGGACCACAGGTGCCCGCCACAACGCCTGGCCATTTCTTGGTTGCAGCCAACATTGTTGCTTGGCGGGCCCAGGCTGGGGATTCGAACCCGCCACCTTAGGTGTACGTGGCTGGCGCCTTAGCTAATTGAGCCACAGGCGCCGAGCCATTTCTTGCCAATTGTTAATAGCTCTTTGTCATATTTTTAACATGCAGATATCTTCTCAATTCAAAATCTCCAAGATGTGGAAACAACCCAAGTGCCCACCAACCTATGAATGGATAAATAAACTGTGATCTATGTACACTATGGAGTACTAGTCAGCCATAAAGAAAGATGGAGATCTTTCATCGTTTGTATTTACCTGGAAGAATTTGGAGAACTTCCTCCTGAGTAAAATATCACAAAAATGGAAAATCAAGCATCTGACGTATACAATACTTAGGAGATGAACAACTACATGATCACAAGAGTGAAAAGTACCATTAAATTCAAGAATGTTGGGGAGGAAGGTGGTTTGGTGAGCTGTCCCCTACATAGGTACCACGTAGGGGTATATGGTACACCTGTTGCTGCATGAAGGCCTCAACTACAACTTGAGTTCTACCTAACAGATGCAAACAATGTAATCTAATCATATGTACTATTTTATTAATCTGGAATCATTAAAAAAAACCCTATAAACAGTAACCATTCCACTTATCATAGCGCGGTTGACTCCAAAATTTGTGTTCATTTATTTATTTTTGGAAACAGAGTTTTACTCTGTCACCTGGGTAGAGTTCCGTAGCGCCACAGCTCACAGCAACCTCAAGAGATGGTGTCTTGCTCTTGCTCCTGCTGGTCTTGAACTCCTAAGCTCAAGCAATTCACCCTCCTGAGCCTCCTAGAGTGTTAGGATTACAGACATTAGCCATGTGCCAGCCAAAAATTTGTATTTAAAAGGTTCAGAACAACTGCCCTTTTACAAAAATTGGCAGGGTGGAAAGTTGCAAATTTTACATGCTTCTGGATATCAAGATTTGTTTGTATACAACGGTTACAGTTAAAAATACTCTGCTGGTAATAATTATACTTTATTAAAGTTGTAAATTTGCAATAAACAATAAGAGCCTGTACAACTTTTAGTTCTACTTAATCCCTGACTGGTACAGCTAATATAAATGTTCATGTGGTTTAAATGAACTCCTAAGACCATATTCCTTATTTTTAAAGTCTGGGTATTAATGTTCTTTTTTCCCTCTTTTCTTCTTAATCAAGACTTGTAGTGCTATAAGCATGCTTCACAAAATACATTAAAAAAAATTAATACTGATGCAAAAAATCAAGAAAAACAGCAGAAAAAGGTACTCAAGCTTTGTTCAACCTGTTAGAATTGTGGTAATAAATGGGATCTGTGGGGACGGGAAAAAGAAACAAAAAAATTGCTGCGTAGAAATTTAAAATAAACAAATAGACATCTTTAAAATCAATCTCTGTTTATAGATAAATTCTCCAAACCAGACCTGGCACCATTCCAACAAACAAATGTGGGGAGAAAAGTTCTCCAATTATCTCACAATATCTTGCTCTTTCACTCTGTTGACTCTGCTGGGGGTGCATCCAGGCTGCCCTGGGCTGGCCCTCCTGGGAGAGGGGGCTGCATGACGTATTAAATGACCTGCCGTCTTCTGTTACTTCATAGCAAAGAAAGATTAAGGTCACTGGGCAATGAACACAGGAGAAAATGTTTAAAAGCATTCTGTTTCATACAAATCTTGGACATCTTTTGTCTCTCTGTAGCTCTGCCACACATTTGCTTCCAAATACAGAAACACAGACACGTGCACACACACAGCAGCCACTGGCACGACACAACGTTTTACTCCTGCTAATCACACCCTAAAGACTGATTCTAGTTTTGAAAGGAGTAAAATGAAATTTCAGTTACAGTATTTCACTGGGAAACCCTGAGTGAAATACTTCTTCTTCTGTTGTAAGATATTCCAGGCATTACAACAGACTTTTTTTCTACAGGGTATCACTATATTAATCAACTTTTTTTAATAATAAAAAAGAGCCCCACATTATATTCTCCAGAAAACTGCACTTTAGTGTGGGTGCTTCATTTTCTTAAGAGTAGGACAAATCATTTGTTGTCCTACCAGGTGACAAAATCATAACGAGCAATCTTCAATAGTAACATTTTATCATTAAATGATATGAGGTCAATGTCTTCTGTGGATTCTGGAAACCAGTCCCATTACTGTAGTCAAACACAATACTTATCATACATTGACATGGTCAAGAATCACCAGAATGGTTATGTTATGAAAGGTTCAAACACATCGAATTAGTTTAATTAGTAAGAAGTAATTTTACAATGAAAATTTCTCTGACATTTTATGTCTCATTTTAAAAGTCAGGTACAAAACCATTAAATGCAATATATGGATTCCTCTTAGACTCTTCCTGATCCTGAACTGTTATTTAATAACTGTAAATTATTATATGTACATAAATATCTATATGTATGCCTAATATATTAGATGTGTATATCCGAATTGTGTATATCTCTGTGTGTATTAAGTAGAAGAATATTGAATGCAGAAGCTACTAACTTTCAATATCTTGCTGTGATGTACTTGAGGTACTTTTTCCACTTTAGGTTCAGATTTAGAGTGCTACATTATTTGTGGCGTGCTTTAGAAAATGACTAAAATTATGTGTGATTTTCTTTAATAGTTTTTCCCTATTCTAGCTTAGTCAATAGAGAAACATTTAATGACAGCAGTTTTTATCTAAATCAGCTTACAAGTTTTTGTGTAGAAAGCTGGAAATTGGGAGCTTAAATAAATTAAAAATACCTTTTTCCATTTTTCCACTGACAGAGTAAAAAACTTACGAATCTAACAGTGCTGTAAAATAAGAGGAAAGGAATGACTTTTTCTAGATTTAAAAGAAAAGAAAATGTAATTATTACAAAGGCAGTTAATTTTGATTTCAGTTTTTACTATGAAACGCATTCACCCTTTTACAATTCAAGTAAAAGAAAATGTATTTAAGAAATAGATCACTTAATGCATGCTTGAGGATAGAGTTATCATTTTAATTTTTTTAGGAAATATATGGAAGGTCAGGATAGACACTTGCAGAAAACTATTTTGGAATCTTCATGAGGTTTTACTATTTTGGTAATGCAGATTTTCTTTTGATGGATAGATCTGGACAGCAGGAGAAAGAAACTCACATATAACTCTGCTTTACAAAGGAAATCCGCTTCTTATCAATACTGTTACTGAAAAAGGAAACAACTGTCTGTTATTTATTAATTTTGGCACTCAAATCAGATTCTATGTTCTACATTGTTCTCGTTTCAAAATTTTTGACCCTGAAGGGAAATCAGCATTGACATACACATATATAATACATACACATAACATTCACCTATACATCCACGTAATACATGATATACATTATAATGTTGTAAATAATTTTTTCTCAACAAATGAAGCAAGAGGATGAACTGATAGGAGTTCTGATTCAGCTGTTTTGCTTGAAAAAGATCCAGATCAGGGAAAATAGAAAACAGGTAAAGGAAACACTTAGGGAAATAGTTACTAGGTTTACATACTGTATCTCAATATTTTATCTTGCTTTATGTTAGTTAGAGAATTAGACTTAGTAGCATTGGCAAAAAAATGATTATTTGTGACAGGTGACATTAAAGGCTCAATTTATTGGAGTATACAAAAGAGTATAATTTTAAAAATCAGTAAAGCAGCAGTGAAAACATGTATTAGTCATTCTGTTTTATTTTATATGCCAACAATTAAGGATTAGGTAAAAGATAGGTAGGGGAGGATCACCCAGGCATATAAAATTTTGACTGCAGATGGTACATAGTAAAGGATGGAACAAATTGGTTGGCTACATCAAATACTTAAATTTAATTCAATGTCTTAGTATCTGAAAACCATAGACCGGGTCTCCATAGTTTACAAAACAGTAGATGTTTATTTAACTCACTAATCTGCAGGTGGGAAAGCCAAGATCAGGGTGCTAGCATATGGTGAGGCCCTTTACCCACCATCAACCCTGGCCAGAAGGCAGAAGGCAGAAAAGCAAAAGAATGCATGAGACAGAGAAAGGAAACCAGGCCAAACTCATCTTTTTATCAACAATGCAAAACTGTGCTTATCATCTCTAATGATCAGAGACCAGAAAATCAAACCCATCTTTAGATATCACCTAACTCCAGTAAACAGTACACATCATAAGGTACCAAAGTTGAGGATGCTGGCATGGGTGCAGAGAGAAGGGAACACTTAGGTACTGTCGGTGGGATTGCAAGTAATACAGCTTTTTTGGAAAGAAATATGGTGAATCCTCAAAAACCTTCCATTTGATCACACAATCCCATTAATAGTGTATCTACTCTGAAGAAAAAGAAAATCATTTTATCATAAGGACATTTGCAATTAAATGTTTATAGCAGTTCAATTCACAATCACAAAGATGGGAACTCAAGTGCCCATCAATCCATGAGTGGATTAATAAACTTTGGTATAGGTATATCATCAATATATATAATATATCAATATAATTCAGCCATAAAAAGATGGATACACTGCATCTTTTATATTTAACTGGTTGGATTTGGAGACCATTCATAGAGTATCATGGAAAATCAAGCATCCCATGCACTTAATATTAAATTGAAACTAGTAGATTAACAAACACAGGCCTGAGAAAACCACAGCTAAATTCCAGAAGGTTGGATGGTGGAGGGAGTTCAGTAAGTTCATGCCTAATAGTTACAATGTGGGGGTATATGGCACTTCCTGATGAAGGACTCAACTCCAACTCCAACTTTATCTTTCAAATGCAAACAATGTAACCTAATAGTGCGGTCACTATATCTGTCTGGGAAAATAAAAGGAAAAGGAAGAATGCACTATGGGGATAATTAATCAACTCCTATTATAAGAAAATTAATTAATTCACGAGGACAGAGTCCTTATCATCTAATCATCTCTTAAGAATCCCTCATCTTAATGCCATTACAATGAAGATTAAATTTCCACGTGAATCTTGGAGAGGACATTCAAACTACAGGGTCAAATAATAAAATAGAAACCATTGAGTAAGGGTCAGTGAGGGTCAGGAGCAGTGTTTCAATTTTCTGAATAACCACCTAAACCCTCTTTTGGAAAATTAATTCATAATTCAGGCATGAATGGAATAAAGAAAGTAGAATGAAACTGGATTAACTGATGAACCGTTGGTAAAATATTTTATTTTCCTCCTGCATTAATGTAAACGTCCTGATTTTGTGGAATTATTCCAATAGTTTGTTACGTTAATTATGAAGGTTTTGAGATATACAAAATTCAATAAATGTAAAATCTACACAGACGAAACCACACAAAGCTCTCCCAGCAAGGCTGATAAGCCCAGCAAGTTGAAGCTTATGTAGGTGAATCAGAAAAGATGCTGTTGACTGCATTTCTTGGAAGCAAAATAATGGGCTGTAATACGGCCTGGCTCAAAAGTTTTGTAGTGATCCACACACATATACACACACACACATACACAGATTTAGCCACAACCTGAAAAAGAGGCCAACCAAATTTAAACACTCCCACTACTGGTATCTCTAACAAATAAAGTAGCAATAAATGAAATTAATACAGAAGATTCTGTATTAGAATGCATTGCATAGCCATTTAAGTAATGATTCTATGGCATGTTGCTTCTAGATGAAGCATTCTGAAAGTCTTCAAAACACAAGTTTGATTAGAGTCAAACTTGTAAACTTCTTTCTTATTTCTTCATAAATAGCAAAGCCATTACATTTTCAACCATATCAAGAAGAAGTACATTCTAAAAGTAACCACCAGGAGTGATGGTTGACAAGTAATGTCAGGATTTCTAGGAGACCTATGATCAATGCCCACAGAACTTTCCACAAACACAGACTAGGAAGGACTAGAAGCTATCGCCCCAAATATCTCAACAGAATTTCATCTAAACGTAGGTTTACTTCATGCTAGTGAACAATACGAATAGGTTCTTTCCTTAAGCTGAAATAAAACTTTGTTAACTTTTACATGTATTATTGAATATATAATGGCATTGTGATAAGCATTTGTTGAACCTAAAAGTATGCCCTTAAATGATTTTGTTCCATATTTATATAATTAGTTGTCAAAGGGTGTGACTCAGAGGATAATTGAACAGTCCTCTTTGTTACAAAAGTATTCATTTAAAGCCATTTTCACTGTCTGAAACAAAATTGACAACTGTTGTCATCAAGAGGTTATAAGAAATGAAAATGAAAGGTTTACTGAGATAGCATCTGACATGTGCGCAGTTTACAGTGAGCAGAGCTGTGCATTTTGGTTATGGATCTATGTAAAATTTTAAAGCACATTTTCACTGAAGGACCATGTAGCCCTCCCATTATTCTAGTAAAATTTCATGTGCATTTTCAGTCTTTCAATCTAAGTAAATGACTATGTGTGGCCAGTGCAGAATGCCAACTAAAATACTTTACTTTAGTATTTACTAAAGTATTTTTGTTGGCATTCTGCACTGGCCACACATAGTCGAGTGAAGAACACATTCCCTGTAGCAGAAATAATAATTTAAGCATAGATGTAGGCTATTTTTCTCAAAGTGATAGCCAAATTGAGGAGTCCAACTCTGGGCCAAAATCTTTTTAAGTCTGACTATGGGCAATTAGATGTTTTATCTGGTAGGACCATAGATAAAGCTGCCCTTCCCCATGATAAATGTGGTGCACAGCGCTTTGCACGCTGGGAAAGGAGTTGCATTCTAGGACGGAGCTCCCCCTGCTGGCCATACTCTTGCATAGCTAGATTTCCAGCCCAGGTGCAATCTCTGGAGGCCTCTTTCTAGACTAGAAAGGAAGCCTAGACTAGGTTTCCCTGGGCGTTTCTACTGAGACCTCCTTGTAGAGAGGAAGGAGGGACCTTAAAGACACCTTTCCCCACTCTGACTCAGTACTCATTACTTTTTTACTTCAAGTCCTTGCACTTTATCCTTCCCCCACCTTCTGCGTCCATAATGTATCTGGAATGTTTTGTTCAGGACTCCCTAAGCAGTGACACGGTGCACCTCCCATTAGTAGTGATACAGTTGACCTTCACCTGACACCTTTCTAAGGGTAAGAATAGAACATTGGGGGGAGCTAGCGGTTTCTCTAGTTAGCTCCTTGTTGTTAAGTGATTAAAGGCTTCACTACTGCTTTCATTTTGGCTTGTTGTCTTAATCACAGCTTTGACACCTGTCACCTTAGCTCTCTCTCCAGCTCAGTGCAGCTTTTGACATGTTTATTCTGTCTCTATTTTATATTGAGCGAGCAAACCAATTTAATGCATCTAAAATGCAAACCTCTCAGGCTTTTTCATAGATGCAAAAAATAGTCAGAAAGTCAAACTCTGAGTTTAGTTTTATACATGTAAAAGTCAGCTTTATCAATTCATTGAATCAGTTGCTCCAAGGTTTAGGGTTTATATATTAATTAGAATGGCTGAGATTCTAACTGGTAAGCCTGCAGTCTAAGCCTGATTAGGATGAACGTGGCTCACACCTGTAATCCCAGCACTTTAGGAGGCTAGGGAAGGAGAATTGCTTAAGACTGGGTATTTGAACCCAGCCTGGGTAATATTTCAAGACCCAGTCTCTAAAAATAGACAAATAAAAATAATTAGCTGGGTGTGGTGGCATGTGCCCATAGTCTCAACTACCTGAGAACCTGAGATTGCAGAATCCCAGAGAGTTTTAGCTTACAGTGAGCTATAATTGGGCCACTGAAATCTAGTCTGAGTAACAAGTAAATAAATTGTGTAAATTAACCTAATTGCCTTAATGGTGAAAGATGACTGTCAGTGGGGCTCCTCCTACTACATGTTCTTAGATGGCTTTGAGAGCAAGCCTGAACCCCATCCCAGTATTTCCCCTAAAAAATCCTATAAAAGATCAGAGACCAGTGACAGCAGCTACCAGATCATCCTGGAAAGATGAAAAACCTTTAGATGAAAGAAACAAATATAGATCAGGTGTAATTCCAAGGGAAAAGCGACAGAATCTACCAGAGAGATTCCATGTGAAAAAAGTTTAGAGAGCAGATAAGAAGGAGCAAGGTATTGGCAGAGATCAACTCTGAGAGGCTTACAGTCCAGCTAGAGGGAAAGGAGAAGCTGTTTCTTTCTCCTTCCTTCACATCTCCGGCAATCTCGGGTCCTGAGCTATTGAGAGAGAGCTCTTCTATCCTCACATGCTGAAAAGCTGCCGCCACCAGTGAAGTGGGAGTTTCTTGAGGACAAAGCATCAGGCTGTAGACTCGAGCTGAGATGGCAGGCACCATATCGCTTCTCCACCCATGGTGTACCTTTGTCCTCCCCAGGGGACCTCAGTCCCTCAGTTTTTGTCTTGCTTTTTCCTACATAAACATTTCTCAATTTCAATACAGACTGTGGGAGTCACAGGGGCCCACTGGGTCATGGAAGAGCTGCACAAACACAAAACCTGGGCATTCTCGGTGGGCGGGATTCTGGAGAGAAGGATTGAGATGACTAGAATACTAGCTTCTTCTATCCAGATTCTTTTCCTCCCCTATTTGAGCCAGGGCTCATAGGACTGCCTTTTCCCTTCTGTTGGAACATTTATTACACTGGGGCTACCACAAAGTGTAGGACTCAAACCTTTCAGACCTTTTCTCCCCTTGCCCTCCCTACTTCTGGCTACTGCAAGGCAATTGAGGCACCACACTGAGGACTCTACAAAGACTGGGGCTCAAACCTTTTAGACTGTTTTTCTCCCTTTCCCATCCCCACTCATGACTACCGCAAGGCGATCGAAGAACCATACTCCTCCACAGAGAGTGGGGCTCAGGCCATTCTAGGGGGCTTGCAGGGGCCTGAGTGTTCTCAGACTGTGAGCTCCCTGCCCTCTGGCCATCCCTGAGTACTATTTACCTGGTCACTTCATCATAGTGGGGCCCACTCTGAGGCAGAGGTACACTGAACCTGCTTGAGCACTGCATGGGCAGCTCAGAACCAACACGCTTCTCCCTGGCATGGTCAGGGATTGATCTTTGGGGACCTGGGAACAGGCCTGTAGGCAAGACCTTGTACTTCAAAGCATTGATTGCATTGCTTAGGGACACAGAGAAGACATTTGTGAATTAGTCTTAGTAGGTAAGACTAGTAGGTAAGATTGCTACAGGGGCAATCAAGGGGGAAGAGTACAGTGTGGCCCCCAGCTTGTGGGTCATCCTCACCTCCACAGGAGGTCCATGCTTTGAGTTCAGTCCAGGATCCTGGGCAGGGAACTTCTCAGCCCATATCACAGTTGTGGGGAAGCTCAGCTGCCTTGAGCTTCTCTCTTCAGGAAGATAAAAGGGGAAAAACTATGGAGTAGGATCAGGATGAGGCCTGCTTTAGACCTCCAGATTGTGAATCTAAGATGGCCACCTCCTCCACAAGTAGACTTCGTGGTCAGGTTGGGCCGGTTCTGCTCCTCCCTGTTGGCTTTACCTAGAAGCTGGGAGCAGAACTTTGACCCCTGCTGAAATGGATATGTTGCCAGATTTGGTGGAGCCTAAGGCAAGTTGAATCAGCTGAACTCCACCCAACCACAGGGTCCCCTACTCCTCTCTGCTGTGACAGAAAATAAAGGTTCAACTGAAGTTCTAGGGCCCCACCCATCAAGACCTTGGAGTAATCAGGGTCTTCTTCTGAAAAATCAGAGCCAGTCACAGGAACCCAAAACAATATGACAGCTTTTTCCTTCTGCCAAGTGCCACCTACTGACAGGGAGGTCATTTTGATTGCCCTTTATAGCATATACTGACTCAATCATACAGGGTGTGGTTTCGTCTCACCCACAAGCACCGCCTACTATTTCAGAGATTAAGCTGGTCACTCTATTATTTTAACAAAAGAAAATTCAAAAATAAGAAGCCATAGCTGCTCCAGATGAGAGGTAATCAGAAATGAACACCAGAAACATGAAGAATTAGAATGAAAGTTCACCCCCCAAACCAGTAACTCCATAACAAGTAAGACCAACTGCAAAGACACTAATAAAATGAAATGTCTAAAGAATTTTGAATGTGGATTGTAAGGAAACTCAATTAAATACAAGAGAAAATAGAAACCTAACATAAAGAAACTACAAAAACACTGTAGGTAATGAACAAAAATTCACTAAAGAAATCAAATTGTTAAAAAAAAATTAAAGCAGAACTTCTGGAAATGAAAATTTCATTCAAGGAAATCCAAACCACAGTGAAAACCTCAAGAATAGGTGTAATCATGCAGAAAGAAAGTCGGAGCTAGAAGATAACATCTTTGAATTAAACAAGTCAGTCAAAGAGAAAGACAGAGAAATAAGGGGAATAACCTAAACTTACAAGAAACATGGGATTATACAAAAAGGCCTAATATAAAAATCATAGGCATCACTGAGGATGAAGAAGAAAATATGCAAAAGCTAGAAAACCTATCTGAGGGAAGACAGGAGGAAAATTTCCAAAGTCTTGCCAGAAATCTGAAAATCCAGTTGCTAGAAGTGCAACGAGCTCCTTGGAGATTCATCATCAAGAGGCCATCACCACTGCATATTGCCATCAGACTGGCCAGAGGTAACTCCGAGGAGGAACGCCGACAAACTGTGAGGCAAAAGCATAAAGTAACTTGCAAATAAAAATCCATCAAACTAAACTCATACTTCTCAACTAGATCTTAGAAGCCAGAACCAATCAGAGCCCCATTCCTAGTCTTCTCAAACAGAAAAATGTATACAGATCCGTAGTATTCATCTATGCTAACAACAGTCAAGCTGAGAATCAAATAAAAAGACTCAATACCTTTCACAGTAGTAACAAAGAAAATAAAATACCTAGGAATTTATTTAACCGAGGTGGCTAAAGACCTTTACAGGAATTACTACAAGTCCCCAAGAAAGGAAATCTTAGAGACTGTCAGCAAATGGAGAAATAAATCATGCTCGGGACTGGCAAAACCAAAGTAATTATTTCAAATGGAATTAAAATCCAAAAGAGATACACATTCATGTATATGAAGTATACAGATGAGTGTAAATTCACAAGCATGTTGAATTCTAGTAAAATTTTTAAAAAACTATTTTAGGAGAAGTGGTTTGGGGAAATTTAAAAAGACAGAAGTTTGCTACTCAAAGTAAGTAAACTGCTAATAAAATATTATCAAGGAAAAGTAAGTTGACTCCTTTAAGTAGATATTTAAGGGGTTTTTAAATTAAATTATTTATTTGTCTGTAAATAATTATTATCAATAATAAAAGGTAAAAACAATATTAATGTGTGAAAGGTACTTATTAAGCTATTTCTTATACCTCTAAATTTTTACAACTGCATTTTACAAGAAGGCACAACTAATATATTTGTTTTTCACCTAACAAAAGACAGAAATACGAAATTAAACGACTACATTTTGGCAGACACTTAGTAATGGAGTAGCCAAAATTCTAATCCAGTCACAACCAATAGTAGAATTTGGCTCTCTATGTTCTACATGATAGACTGGTAAAATTCTTCAAATAGCTTTCTGTTGTGGCTAGGCTAATATATACTTATGCTATTTTACAATATTTGTCTAGAAAATTTCTTTGAACAATTTCTTTGTTCAACTTTTCAAAACTTAAATGTTAGCTCAACCCTGCTGAAGGATTAGATCTTTGTATTAATGGAATCTGAATTAATGACATGTTCTCTACTTCGATTATTAAATATACATAGAATAAATGAAGCATTTGTACTTCAGTCATCAAAAATATTACTAAAACATCCTGTTATTGTCTGGATAAACATCCTGACAATAACATAAACATCTTGTTATATGGCACTATTAGCAACATGAACATAGTTTTAACATTGAATTAGTTAAGTTAAAACAAGTTTTTGATAATCTCTAACTTTTTCTGATTTCATGCAATAGAATTTACTTTTCCTTTAACTTAAAAGTGGGTTGCTTCTAATCTATTGCAGGAGTGGCAGAATTATGGGCATCTTTCTTCACACAGTTATTTGAGAATGGGGAATTTGAGAATTTCTAATATATTCAAAATATGGCTTCCAAATTTTTATCAGCCAGGTAGAAAAGGAAATAAATTGTGTCTACACCCTACTTCTTCTTTTTTTTTTTTTTTTTTTTTTGAGATGGAGCCTCAAGCTATCCCCCGGGGTAGACTGCCATGGCATCACAGCTTATAGCAACCTCCAACTCCTGGGCTCAAGCGAGTCTCCTGTCTCAGCCTCCCAAGTAGCTGGGACCACAGGCGCCCGGCACAACGCCCAGCCACTTTTTGGTTGCAGCCATCATTGTTGTTTGGCGGGTCCGGGCTGGGGATTCGAACCCGCCACCTTAGGTGTACGTGGCTGGCGCCTTAGCGGCTTGAGCCACAGGCGCCGAGCCTACACCCTACTTCTTAAGGTAGAAGCTAGAGATATCTGATGCTTACTTTTCATAGCAAGAACAAAACATTCTTCTTAGAAATAAGGAGGATGAAATATAATTCCTTGACTGGTTCAATACTTTAAGACAAATGGAAGGAGCACAGAGCCTTTTTTTTTTTTTTTTTTTTTACATCTGGCTGTTTCTGTCAGAAGGAGATGCCGAGACGTAAGAACTTCGTATGTTTCTACAGATGAACATTTTGACACTTACGCTTCCTTAGCAAATGAGTAATCTGTCAACGAAAGTGATTTGAAGATGTTTATAACTGAAATGTACTAGTTTAGTTTGACATAGGCCTTTGGCCCAAAGATAAAATAATTGCAGGGCATAAAATTTGACAAAGAAGTTGTGCAAACTATTCAGTTCAAGATTTGAAACAAGATTCGTCTGGCTTATCTAGTCATAATAATAGTATTCGTAACATTTTTGTTACAAAAAAGACAAAACAGCAATGGCACTCAGGAGAGCAGGCTGACAATCCTCCGGCATCCTTGTTATTTCGCGCGCTGCTCTCCAGGGGCTGCCTGACTGAAAACAGGCATTACAGGAAGCTGATGAAGCTGCCAAAGTGATGGAAGGGCAAGGTGCTCCGAGCTTCCAACAATATAATAAAGATACACAGAGCCAGAACCAAATTAAGTAGCTTTGCATCAGTAATATAAATCAGATAATTAAAACGTTTCCATTCTCTAAAGCAGGAGGTTCTACTGTATATTACAATTGATTTGCAGGATTTTAGTCCTCTAAGTATTATAAAGATTTCAAACTTCTTGTTGTGCTAATTCTTATGAAATTAAATGCAGACATCATTCTAACAAACGTCTCTCAAATGATTGCGAACTCTGGAAATGAGAATGGGATTAATGTTAATGTACTTCATATTTGTGGTCTCTCTGTGACAGGTTGTTTATTTTCCCCTGAAGAATGTATCGTTCTACCCAACAGACATCAGTCATACCTTAAATAAACATTGCTGACTATGAATTAAAATTTTCCAGATAACATTACAGTAAAATAAACATACACAATAATGGAAATTTAAAGTAGCCCTTTTATGACACAGAGTTTCAAGAGTTATGTTTGTAATATAATTATTAATGAAAATTTTAAAATAAATTTTTATCATCAAATAGCATTAAGGTCAAAGTGAAAGTCAAGTTTGTAAGAAAACAGTATTGTGGAAATAATTATAATATAAAATGATTATCAAAGGTAAGAGAATACAGTTCCTTACTTGAGATAAATGCATAGCCTTAAACATTTCTGTTACTGAAAAATAAAAAAAGTGTGATTGAAGTTCTTGGTGTAGTTATGCCTCCCAAATATATGGCCCTATTTTTTGGTGGTTAATAGAGGAAAGAAAATTTTGTGTTTCTTCAACTTCTGCTAGGATGTGGGCTGAGTTATCAAGATAAGTGGACTAATTCTCCACATAACATTTGTTGGAGTCAGTCCTAAATTCTGCATAAGAAACATGACTGCCTAGTATTTCAGGGTCTTTTGGAGATCATGTCTACCAAAAAGAGCAGACAGGATTTCCCAGTCACCATGCCGCAGTTTCTCAAAATATGCTGTTAAAATTGCTTAGACCTCAAACATTTCTTCAACTCTCCCCTATGAGTATTGGTCTTCACACAGGCTACTCTGTATGCCATAAAATAGCAATGGCCTTATTAAATTAACAGTTATATCAACTGACTGTCCCACTTGGCAACAGTCACTCCCACAAACACACACATCACCAAATTTGAAGAGAACTGCGTCCTGACAAACACTAAATCCTCTTTTATTTTATTTTAAAATAAAATTTTATTTTCTGGAACACAATACTTTCCCAAACTAACTCATTCAAATCATATCTTCCAATAACTTACCTTGCTTATTATTAGAATTTGGCTGCTCTAATCTATTCTTTTTCCTGACCATGTAAACTGCATTTTCTAGGTTCTTGTAAATTATACAAGCCAAAGTGACTATGTTCAATCCAATGTGAGGATTATTAAAACATTGCACATCTGAACCTCTGTGTTCTTTTTATGTTAATACATGTGAAGATGAGCAGAACCATCTTGGGCTGAGACACAGACTAAAAGGATCTGGCTTTACAAATCACCAACTGGAAGGGCTGTTACCTAATGATCAAGACACCATATTGCACTTTACCTGAACAAATATTAAAATTCTATTTCGTTTGAATTGATATAACTTTGTGTTGGTGCACAAAACTTAGCATTATCATAGTTAATACATTGGGCTCTACCTAATTTCTATTTAAGAAATCATTATTTTTTACTGTGTATATTACCTCAAATACAACAGATCTTTGTGATTATTATCTGAAATGGCTTGATATAAAGTGTGAGAAAAATGAAGGCCGGGTAAAGAAATTTGAAATGTTATGTATAAATTCATAGACCTTGAATTGGCTAAATTATTGAAATTTTCTGGTACAAAGTAAAATGAAAAACAATTTATTTATATAAGAAACAATGTTTAAATATGATTAACCTAAAACTAAAAGAATATTTGAGAAAATTGTAGTCTTTATAATATACTGCTAAACAAGCTCCTCAAATTAATTTGGTAACTACTTTAAAATATCTTACAGAAGGAATTATTTTCCTACTCAAAACATCTGCATTTTTATAGCAAAAGCATTTGTATTTACCACATGTTAAAATTAAAACAGTAAAGAAAACATAAAAGGCAGTGACTCAACATTAGCACTAACATAATAGCATAGTTTCACCAGACAGTTTTTGTCATTTTTCTAAATCATTTCCTCTTTCCATTCATGTAACAAGTTGTTAATTTCCACCTCTTTAAAAATATACTTATAAGTATATGTGTATATTCTCTGCTCTCTGTAACGTCTTCATAAAACAGAGTATAGGTGCATGTCTCAATCTACAGCTCTACATAATCCCCTAGGGATCATTCACACTGATTTGCAAACTATCTTACTCAGCGTGAAATAAATATTTCTGTTTCTGATTTCTCTGGTTTTAGAGAGAATAGGGATGGCATTGCCTATACATCATCAAATACACTTAATATAAACTGGAGAAAGGGTAGTAGGTTAAAAAAATACTGACAATAGCTAAAATTGGTACAAATCAAAAATACTTAGTTGATACTTGGGCTTTTCGGATATTGAAATAAAGTAATACATTCCAACCAGAAAATTAATGGCAAACATAATATACATTTTGTCATTTTATAGTTTTTAATGATAACACATGTTATTTCCTTCTTCCCTGGAGTTCTATGATGGGATAATAAAAAAAGATCAACGAATATGAAATGATAATACCATATTTTAGAGAATCCCCTTATCCACATAACTTTTAAGAAAAATTATTGAGCAAATTTAGAGGAAGAAATTGGGCAGCAACTATTTTTCCCTGAAGGTCACCATGGTCAGATTCCTCGAAGGAGAAAGTGTAGGAAGGGCACTGTTCGTCCTTTCTGTCCCACTCTGCTGAGCTCTTCCTCACAACCGGGATTCCTGCTAACCAACAGTAAGTCTGGGATCCCTCGCAAGTAGTTTTATGCAAATTTATAGAAATATTGGTGGCAAGAAACAATGGCTTTACATAGTCTGCCTCCCTGGAATTCACCAAAAGCTAGACACACCTTCTTCCAGAACTCCCCGAAAGCTCCACTGTATCTATCTAATTCAAGAGGTCTGGTGTTGGGTTTTTCTCTGATTCTCTCCATTGAACTCTTTACTATCTAAGAATTCCCCACAACTGTGTAAAATCTTAATCCTGGCAATTTTTTCTTAGGTAATAATAGGCACTTGACTGAACCCCACTTGATTCAGAGAATTATATTTTGTGATTAGCATAATCTTCCCCCATATCATAATCCCATGTTTTTCAATAATATTTATAGGATTTTCCCTACCATTATGGAATCTGGGATATTTCTGTAGTCCCCAAAAGGAAAATTTAGTATACAGCTCTGTTATGTATATTCAGAATGTAATACAAATACTGAGAGTACAGAATTATTTTCTCATATTGGAAAACAATAGCTAGGATAGTATAAATTTCAGAAAAATGCAGACAACTATCGAGTGGACAGAATTATTGAGCATAAATCATAATGGCATACATGTTTAAGTTTTCTTTTTTTTTTTTTTTGCAGTTTTTGGATGGGGCTGGCTTTGAACCTGCTACCTCTGACATATGGAGCTGGCACCCTATTCCTTTGAGCCACAGACACCGCCCTACATGTTTAAGTTTTTAATTTATTTCTATATTCCTTTTTTCTCTTTCTTTACTTTCCCTGGTTTGGTTTTTCTATCTTCATAGGGTGCATGAAAATGACAATTTGTAGAAAGTCCCATATGAATGTAATACTATTGATATGAAAATCACAGTAGAAGGAACAAAAGCAAAACCTTCCAGAAAATATTTTTTCATTGCTTACCCTTATAGTTTAATGTTTTCTTTATTGTTTTAAAATCAGACTGAATCTGATTTCTGATTTGGTTCTCTCATGTGTTGATAAGGCTGAGGAACTCCAATAATGGGAAAAGTACCTAGTTGTGGCTCAAGCTTAAGAAGCCAAATATAGGCTTCACATGCCCCATGGCAAATTATACGAAGAGGATCAGTCTGTTCATGTTTGGTTTTGTTTTCTGAAACTCATAGTGAAACTCTGGAGCATTATGATTTTTTTTCTTCCGAATGATTTTTGAAATATTTTCTGGAAGCTTTTCTAACTACAGTACAATGCTGCCAAAATAAAAGAATGGATAACGACAATATTCCCCAAATGTTTGTGATGCTTTTGCTGACCTGACATTTTTCAAATTAGAGGAAGAGGCCTGGCACAGTGGTGCATGCCTGTAATCTTGGCACTCTGGGAGGTCAAGGCAGGTGGATTGGGTAAGCTCAGGAGTTAGAGAGCAGCCTGAGCAAGAGTGAGCCCCCATCTCTACTAAGAACAGAAAAAACTAGCCAGGCATGGTAGCCCACACCTGTAGTTCCAGATGCTTGGGAGGCTGAGGCAGGAGGATCGCTTTAGCCCAAGAGTTTGAGGTTGCTGTGAGTGATGATGACACCAAGAGACTCAATTCAGGGACTCTGTCAAAAGAAAGAAAAAGAAAAAATCAGATTAGAGAAAAGTAGAAATGGCGGCATAAATAATCAAAAAATACTTAATCCAAATGTTTTCAGAGAATTTTTTTTGCAGTAAGTTGCACTTGTTTCCCTTCCTAGCTTATTGTAGTCTGGCTGCTGCTGTAATAGATCTGCATTCCCTATGAATGCTAGGGCCAGACAAAAGGAGACCTAATCTGAAAATAACATGTAGAAAGAGATTGCCAAGTTTATTTAAAGCTAGAAACAACTAGAATGAAAGATGTTTAATATACGAAATAACTAACATTTGTTATCTTTACAATCAAAATAAAATTAAATACATAAGTCCATTAGACCCTATAATTAGTTTTCTCTTTCGTATGCATTGTCTGTAAACATATGTAAATTTATGTAAAAAAGCAGCCTAACTTAAAACACTTTGAAAAATTCTTAAAATTTGTGAAAATCAAAGCTTCTGCTTATTGCTTTCAATTCATTAAATTATATTGTGAAATTCTTTCTTCTTTTGTAAGCAGCAAACTCATCAAGCTATATTATGTACTCTACAGTCTGACATGGGAGGAATGAAAATTCTTCGAAATGATTAAAACACACCGGTTTTGTATGCATAAATATTTTCAAAAAATTAAAAAATGGGGCTAAGTGTAAGGGAAATCAATACAGACCCTTAAAATGAAAAGGTATAATCAATGTTCTAAGATTCAATATTTATCATAGCATGTTTGGAAGATGGGGACAGTTAGGCCCAGTAATTAAATGCAATAATTTACATACCTGTTATCCTTGTTCCCAACTTAAAAGGTTTTTACCTATATTTTCTTATACTCTTTCCATACTGCTCTGTATCTATCATCCAACTATTGGCATGGCTCATAACCCATATTGTAGAAAAAACTGGGTCACAAATTAGTACTTCTATATTCACAGTCTCTTTGCAAATGACCTCATAAGTGAGAGGGTCTCGTTAAAACCTGTATTGTATCTCATTAACACCTGTATTGCATTTCCCCAAAAGATGACTTCTCTTGCAGTCTTCCCTGTCCTTCATATCATCCTGGAATGACATTGTTATCTGTCTCTGTGGGGTTAGAATACCTCTTCTTCTAGGTGTGTAGAAACATGGACACTTTTATATATATCTTAAGATAAAATACGTATTTTGACTCACAGCCTATGTAGTCCCTATTATACATTATTAATCCTCTTCCATTACTTCCACATACCTATACTGATCACATGGTCAGCTATTCCTTTATGCGTCTCTGTGTAACCTATCCAATGGGGGTCATCGACACACTTAAACTTTTCATCATCTGTCCTCAAGCACCTCAGAAATGCTGAGGAGAAATCACAAAAGTCAGTGATTTTCTGCCACTAATACTTTTCACTTACTCTTCATCTTGGTGAAATCACCCTACTATTCCTCACTAAAAAGGCATCCATACTTTTCTTTTCTCCTCAAATTTATTTTCCAAATTTAAATATCTTTAACATAAACAATAGTAAGCTACCAATTCTTAAATACAATACAAATTTTTCAGACTTTCTGTTCACTAGATATTTTATATTGGTGAACGATTCCTCTATGAACTCCATCTAGTTTCCACTGCCCAGTTCTTGCTTTTTCATCTTCTTTATTTTTTCCGTCTCTTCAGAAAAAATAAAAAGCTAAGCCACTTTGTTAACACTTTTCTTCCATATACCTTGATTCTAAGTGAACCTATATATAACTTGACATTAAATACTTCCAAAAAACAGTTGTTGGAAGAGCTTTAAGGGCAGGTGAAGATGAGGTATTCCAGAAAGAAACGGTTACCACATCTAGGAGTGGAGAGAAGAAGGGAAGAGTTTGTCTTACCAGAGTTCCCAATCCTAGGCTTTCTAATGAAAGCTGAACTACAATAGAAGCTCTGTGAGTGACCATCCAAGGGACTGTAACAAACTGGTCACCATGCGGAGAGCATCAACGGGAGGAATGAGGCCTACTGTCCTGACACACACACGGTGCATGTCTGGTTTCTGAAAATTAGGTCACCTTAAGGAGGTGCTCTGTGTAGGGAGATGGTTGTCTATGGAGGTTCAACTATACATAAAAAGGGGATGTCATACAGGAGCTGGAACTGTAGATGATCTAATCTATAATCTGAAAAATATTTACGAATTGGAAGAACTACCCTCAGTTCATCACCTTCCAGTGGAAGGATAGATGCTGGAGCCTGGCATGGTGAATTGATATCCTGACTACACTTACCTGCTGAGTAACCTGAGTGAAATTATTTAGTTCCCATGGGCTTCAGTTTTCTAAAAATATGAGATAAGTATTAAGTAGTTCACATGTTTATTGTGGATAATAACTAAGTAACGATAGCTAAAATGGTCTCCAACTCCTGAGTTCAAGTGATCAGCCCATGTCGGCCTCCCAGAGTGCTAGGATTACAGGCATGAGCCATGGTGCCTGGCCTGGTATGTATTTTTTAATGCCTCATTTATAACTTTAACAGTCTTCCTCTCACCTTTATTAATACTATCTGATTCCATAAATTCATTTTCAGATTTTCCTTAGTGTCTTGCCTCTCTCTTAACATCATGCAGAAAAAATTATATTTTTAAGCAATGACATTAACAACATTACTATTACTGTCAGTCTGGTTCTTGGGTTTTGGGGCTTACTTATAAAGTAAATCTTGTTTTAAAACCAGTACAAGAGACATATTTTAACAGAGGCCTGTTGCGTGAAGGGGTGCGTGATGCGGCACAGCAGAGATAGAGACCTGCAATGAAATTGTACGGCGAATAAGGAAGACTATAAGCTCTCTCTTGGCATGTAGCAAAGTTCTTTATTTTCACCACAACGTATATAGGCCATAGTGCATGTACACACAATTAATCGATAAACAAGTGACTCAAACCTCCTGACCCAGGCCCAGCAGAGTCCAGCACCAAGGAGCCCATTGATTAATGGATAACCATTCCACTAACCTTATCTAAAACCATTCTTAAAACCCTACAATAAAAACAAGGCCACAAAACAGAGTTCTGGGGGAATAAGCTGATTGAATGCTTGACCTTTAACAGACCATCTGGAGGCAGTCTTCCATCTTAGGGAGTAGTCTGGAAATTCCCGAGATATACAGGTACCTGCTTGCAGACCTGCCCCCTCACCCCCCAGGCTCAGCTCTAAATCATTTCTACATGATTAAGTCCTGAGCCATATAAAGAGTTCTATCCAGGTCTCTCTACATTCTGACTCACAAAAGACTTCAAACTTGCTCTCACAAAATGGAACTGTTCAAAGGTTTACTTGTAGGCCTTCCGCCTATAGAGGCCCTTAAAAACTGGAAGACTAATTCTACCTTATATTTTCTCCTCACAACGTTTGAAACCCTTATTTGTGGTCCTCAGTGGAGTATCAAGAAAATCCTACCCTCTGAAAGACTACTCTCTAATCATATTATGATTTGTTATCTGAACCAGAATTGTGATCATCGAACAGCACCCAAATGTCAGGATACACACTGCAACGTACTGAATTGCATTCCCCAAAATATGTTGAACTCAGAGCCCCAGTAATACCAGAATATCTTCTTCAGTAGGTCCTTGGTCTCAGGGATTTGACGAATGAATGCACAGACCACAGATCAGTGGTAAGACAGGATTTATTTTACAGAAAAAGTACCAGAACTCTTGGCAGAGGGAAAGACTTAAGTCAGAAAATCTCCTCTCTGCCAGGGTTCTTTGTCTAGGGGTATACATAAACACATGGATCCTTTCTAGTTATATTTGTCTAAGGTGAGTGAATGCAATGAGTAATGAATGGATACAGTCCCTTCCACTGGAGCAAGGTGAATGAATGGGTAATGAATGGATATAGTCCCTTCTGCTGGAGCAAAGTGAATGAATGCATGATGAATGGATACAGTCCATTCATGAAAACTGGGTAGGCCTAGGAAACTTATACAAAATTGACCAGGCCTGGGAAATAGTGGCTTCCCTGTTCAGCCATAAGTGCCAGGGAAGGGAGACAGAGGCTGAGGCAGACATGAGGATGCTCCCTGAGTTGCAACCTGAAAGTATCCCTCCCACAGTCATCTGCCCATCTGGCCCCTGGAGCCTCCTGCAAACCCCTACCAGCCTTCCCTCCAACGGTCAGTTCCTCCACCAGATGCTGCACCAACACAACCAGGGCAGAGATGGCAGGCCCTCCCCTCAGCTCCGCTGAGCTGGCTGGGGCACCACCTACCCTGTATCACTAATAACTGTGACTATAAACTTATTTGGAAATAGGGTCTTTGTAGATAAAATTGAGATAAGTCTTTATGTTGGTTCCTCATCTCGTGCCACCACAAGACAAAGAACACCAAGGACTGATGGCCACTACCAGAAGCTGGGAAAAGTCAAGGATGGAGTCGACACAAAGTCTCAGATGAATCATTTAACTGACCACTCTTCCACTCCTCGATTTTGGATGTTTAGCCTCCAGAATTTAGAAAGATTAAATTTCTGTTGTGTGAAGTCAAAAAAAAAAAAAAAAAAAAAGAATGGAATAAAAGTATCCAATGTACTCAGCCCTACTATGAAACCAATTTATAGTTCTTTTATGAAAGATATAACCCAATTATAGCCCAAGAAGAAAGGGAAAAAGGAGAGGGAGGGTAATTGGTGGGACCACACCTATGGTGCATTTTACAAGGGTATATGTTAAATTTACTAAGTACAGAATATAAATGTCTTAACACAGTAACTAAGAAAATACAGTGAAGACTATGTTAACCAGTTTGATGAAAATATTTCAAATTGTATATAAAACCAGCACATTGTACCCATGATTTCATTAATGTACACAGCTATGATTTAATGCCCCCCCCCAAAAAAAGTAGTTTTGGATAGAGTTGTGATAGTTGCCCACATTGTTAAACATTCTTAATGCCATTGAATTGCACATTTCAAGATGGCTAAGGTGGTGAATTTTTTATCATATATATTTTACCACAATTCAAGAAAAGTACATTGTGAATAAAGCCTCTGTGGGGTTGGCTTAGGACTTGAAGCACTATTTATAGTATTTGTTTTTATAGAAAAAAAAATCTGAATTCCATGAGATTAAAATTAATTAGCAATGGTAACCAATTTTCATTGGAATACTTATATGATCTTTTTAAAATTCTTGAAAACCCACAGGTACTTTCTCTTAATTTATGATTAATTATGAGAAAAGAGTGGTTTTGAAAGAACTATTGTTGGATCAACTGGATAGATCTACAATAAACTCAAATAAGTACTGCTCCCTACTTTAAACCATACATAAAATCAATTCCAGATGGTTTGCTGACATAATTGAGAGAAGTAAACAAAAGAAAGATTTTAGAAGCTAATATGGTCAAATACAGTCATGACATTGGTATAGACAATGAATTCTTAAACAAGAAAGTGTATGTTGTTGAAGTCCAAGCAGGGTGAGGAGAGCATCTGTGTGCAGGGAGTAGAAAGGAGGCAGCAGCCTGGCACAGGGTGTTTCAGCCTGAGCAGGGTGAGGAGGGTATCCACACAGGCAGAGCAGTGAAAAAACCCTGATGTATTGTTGGACTCCAAGTGAACAGAGTATCTAAAAGGGAGCAGTTGTCTGGTGTGAGGTTTGGGAGTATCAATAGAGTAAAATGGGGATCTGTTGGGAGCTTGAACCAAGTGAGGAGGGTGTCCATTTAGGGCAACAGATAGTTGGAGATAACTTATATATATGAGATTTTGATCCAATAAATTAATATATAAAGGATAATGGAAATAAGGTTCTCCTCATGTCAGAAAACAGATATAGAAAGGTAGAAAATTAGCAGGAGACCTAAGGTGTTAGTCTAAAATAGGAAGTACTGGCATAAACGTGGAGATACATAGATACAAACACACACACAATCTCTGTAGCTGACCACCTCCTCAAAAGTTGACCTAATTTTCATAGACCAGACATGTACTACATGTACATATGAGTACAGTAGGCCCAGTTTCTTATCTTGACCAACTCTGTATGTTGACCAGTTAGTCCCTTGGGTGTCAACTTATAGAGGTTCTGATGTACATATACCCACAAAACATGTATGTATGCAAGTATGTATGTATGTATATACATATATTCCCTAACTTTGCCCATTGGGAGGAGCTGGGAACAGTTAACACCCCAATAGCATGAACACACCTAGCACCCAGATCTTGACTTTTTAATATTCACTTTGCAATAAAAATAAAACAAAACAAAACATGGGCCCTTGGAGAAATGGCTGATTCCAGTAGTACAGCTCAGCATGTACAATATGAGCCATGACACTATGATATTACAATATCAGCATGTACAATATGATCCTAGACATTCTACTGTGCTAGAAAATAAGGAAGTGCTTAAAGAATAATGAGGATATGACAAAGGACACAGAAGTTGGCTTGAAAGGCTGCCCTTAACCAGACTGGGAATAATCTGAAACTCAATAAATAATGGTAACTATGGCATGAACCCCTGAATAAAACACAAATCCAAGAGCCCATACTGATACATGGGTCATGATGAAAGTAAAAAATCAGTAAAATGCACGCAGACAGAAACAAATGAAGCCCTTCCAGCAATGCTGATAAGATGAGCAAGGTGAAACTTGCATGAGTGAATCAAACAGGAGGCTGTCAACTATGCTTCTTGGAAGTAAAACAATGGACCATAATACTGCCTCTCTCAGAACTTTTGTAGTGAACCACATATAATTAAGTACATGAAGAGATAAATGGAGACAAGACAAAGCATTTCCTTTCAACTGAATGCCAACCTAAAGAATGCTAGAATGATGGAATTATAAAACCATAATTTAGCAACTTTCATAGTAATGATTCATTCAACATCAGTGGATATTAAAACTTCCTCCTGCTGTTGAGTGAAACTTCCATTTCAGTGGATGAATGTTTGAAAGGGAATGCAAACACACATACAAAGGTATCTCCCCTCAAAATATTTATTATCTGTAACAGAGAAACCTAGAAGAAAGATATTATCTTAATCAAGTAATCAAAGTTAACATCCCAGTAATAGGACAAATCGAAATCATGTGCTATCTGATAGAAAATAATGAGAGCACACCATTTCTGTAATATTCCTATAATTTGAATTTAATCATTAAATATCAGACAAACTCAACCTGAGTGATACACTACAAAATAACTGGTTGTAATCATCAAGTGTCAAAGTCATAAAAGTCTAAATACTTTTTAAACTTCAATTTTATTGTTAAAACCGTTTTAGTGAAGTAAAATTGAAATAACAACTACAGATACTTAATGTCTACAACTGAATTTACACATATAAATACATCTATGAAACCATTACTACAATCAAAGTACTATATATACTCATCATGTATGAAAGCCTCCTTGTACCTCTTTGTTGCTGGTTTTTGTTTTGTTTTACTAAGAACACAAAATTTTTTTTTAAATGTTTGAAAATGTCACAAATGTTAATTTATTTTCTTATTCATAGTCTCCAGTCTTAACGATAGAGTAAGTTAACAGCCGGCTAAAAATATACTTTGACATAAAAGTAAGACAAAGCTAAAAGCACAAAATATTTTACCACTGAGCAGATGCTCTGCAAGCCCCTTATAATAAGCTATAAATCCTTTAATGTTATATTTAAATGTTACCGTAAATGTAACCTTTGAGGTCTCTGTGTTTCTTTAGATTAGCAGTTCTCAACCTGTGGGTTGTGACCCCTTCAGGGGTTGAACAACCCTTTCACAGGGGTCACCTAAGACCATCCTGCATATAAGATATTTACATTACCATTCATAACAATAGCAAAATTACAACAAAAATAATTTTATGGTTGGGGGTCACCACAACATGAGGAATTGTATTAAAGGGTCACAGCATTAGGAAGGTTGAGAACCACTGTTTAGATAAAGATCTGGATATCATTTTAAAAGATTCCTAAAATAAGTTACACCATCATAATCTATCCTGCTCTAACAAAGGCCACTGAATAAGGTCAGTAGAATTTTTGTAAGTTGACCACCCAAGGGGCTGTAACCAACTGGTCAATATATAGAGTTGGTCAACATAAGGAGCTAGGTCTGCTGTAATGTGGTGCATGTCTGATCTTTGAAAATTAGGTCAACTTTTAAGAAGGTGGTCAATATAGGGTGGCAGTCAACTATAGGGGTTTCTACCATACTTCGAAAAAGAACATATACCACAGTCTCTTCTTTAACACAGGCAAATACTACTGAGAAAGTTTTCAAAAATTCAAAAATGGTCTTCAGAAATAAATGACATACCAACACATACAATTTCCAAGTCACAACTGATAACCAATTCTGTTAACAAAAACAAAAATACAGCTCTAAACAAATAATCAAATGAATGCAGACTGAAAAAGAACAGCATAGATGTTAGATGAGATAATAGGGTAAAATTAAAAAAATAATAATAATCCTGTTTTGACCACAGAATTTAGAACACTGCAAAATTCTAGGGAGCTGTATAAGAAGATTCTAAATTGGAAAATATAACACTTAGGATTCTAATATAAATAATGAAGCAGCAATATACAGTATTATATAATACTTGGGTTATTACAGAAAGAATTCAGCATAGCATTTGAAATTTAAAAAGTCTTATATAACTATGTGATTAATTAAGCAATTACTATCATGCCATCGTCTTTGTTCTACTCCATTTGTATCATTCAATAATGTCAGCTCCGAGAATTTTGTTTTTTGCTGCTGTTGTTTTTTAAATCTTGACCATGTGACTAGCAACAGTCTCAGTTATTTCTATCATAGCAATACCATGGAATCATTAGCCTCTAGGGCTGCCTTCAGAGACTTGTTTCCATGGCAACAGAGGCTATACTATTAACACTATCTCAAGGAACACTGCAGAAAATTATGAATTTCTATAAAATAAATTATAGATTATACATATTTCTACAGTATCTTTTAAAAATCAGGATCAACTGACATCTGAAAAATGTTTACTGACTGGATTTTAGAGCTTCTTACTAATTATAGCTTCATATTTTACAACTAATTTAAGACCTTGAAATGATGAAATGCAGATTTTCATGATAGTGGTCTGAAGCCTCATCAGACAATCATGTGCATAACATGTACTGCACATCCACATTTATGATCATGTACCACCCTGCCTCACCAGTCATTCAAAAATAAATGTATATTCAGGGAGCCTACTAACTTTATTAATCTCTTTCTGTTTAAAGTAGCTAAAGTGATTTTATTACATGCATATGAATCCTAACTGATACAGGAAGAGAAAGAAGGGACAATTAGGAGGTTACTATGATAATTCACCTGAAAGGTTATGGTGACTTAAATTGTTAAATGATGGTAATGGTGAAAATGGACCTGAATAGTCAAATCAAGACAGATTTTGAATGTATAGTTGGTATATCTTGGTGACTAATGGGAAATCAGGAATAAAGAAGGATTATTAACAATAACATTCACAATGGCCACTAAAAAGTATCTCTTACATCATAGTTAGACACAGGGTTAAAAGAGTTGCAAGGCTATCTAAAAACACATTTTAAAAAATATTGTGTCACTAAATTATTTACTAAAATGATTTTAATAGCATAAGATGAAATTTCGAAGAGGATAACTGAAACCATACTACCAGGTAATAATATAATAATATAACATAGCAATATA
Organism: Galagoides demidoff; assembly: GCA_963574575.1. Lineage (NCBI taxonomy): Eukaryota > Metazoa > Chordata > Mammalia > Primates > Galagidae > Galagoides > Galagoides demidoff. The sequence goes on from CAUYQV010055867.1 coordinate 27,390, forward strand.
ATAATGATTATATTTTATATTAACATGCTACATGAATGGGGTAAAGTAAGCTTAGAATATACATACACAAAAGTTCAATAAAGTCTAAGAAAACAAATACCATCTTTTTAGGGAAAATTAAATGTAATGTTTATGAATTAGCAAAGCTTTTGGTATCAATATCTTAGATGACAACAAAAAGTAACCACCCAGTACCACTGTTGGTTAATAAGGATCTTATTTTGGTTTTATACAACATAATTAATATTCTTAATCTAGTTCTTTGGTCCTTGTTTAAAGATGGATTATGCTGTAATGAGGCATGTTTCTTTCATTAAATGTCAAAGAAGGTACTTAAGAGTAAAAAAGAAACCAGGAAAAAACTAAAGCCTTTTGAATGTTTATAAAAAGGATAAAATATAACACAGTAGATTTATAAAAACTCTGTCTGGGAATCACTGCATTCAACAGGGATCCAGTATCTTCAGAAAAGTGTGTTTTTCATGGCTTAAATCTGTTTCTTATTTGATTCAACTGCCCTTTTGTCCTGTCACTACAAACCACCAACATAAAATGGTGTAGTTACCAAAAAAAAAAAAAAAAGCATGCCATCAGAACCAGTTTCATAAGACATTCATGTCGTAACTATTTCAAAAGCAAACATCTGTAAAATTAGATACATTTTTAAACAAATCACTAAGGGTAGTAAAATACAAATTTTTTAATTTAAAATGAAAAGGAGAAATAGGGGGAAAAAAGATCTAGCAAATAATTCTAGTATAGAAACATGAGTAAAAATTTGTTAGTTCATAGGCAGATTATTTAGTTTATTAGTCTATTTCTGCTTTCAAGATCCATAATATTCAGATAAGATTTCTTATCCCTTCATTATGAAAAGATGGTATTCCGTCCTCATTCAGATGATGATCTTATACTGGGAAAGGATAAGCTTAGAATAAAACAGAGATGAAAGTACCAATTACAATATGATTTTTTACCTGACTTTTATTATTATAATGTGCCTAGAACCCTAGACTTCATGTCTACTAAACTAAAAAGGGCCCTTAATTTTCCTAGTAATCACGCTTGCCCTATTTTATTCACTCTTCTTCAAGTTCCTAATATTTCAGGCCCCTGTCACCTGTCTCTAAAGCTGTCTTCTATTTCCTCCCCCTCACTGTTTCAGGCCTAATGACCTCCTTGCTGCTCCTTTTTTTTTAAACAATTAAATCATAACTGTATACAATACAGGGTACAATGTGCTGATTTGTATGCAATGTGGAATGCTTAAATCAAACTGATTAATATAGCTATCATCTCACTTATTTGTGGTGGTAAGACATTTATTCTACACTGTTAGTATTCTGAAATGTACCACTGCATTATGCACAATAGATGAGGTCCTACCAAATACCCTTCTTCCTCCTGCCCCCCACTTCTGGACTGTAGTTGTGTTTTATCATTCATATGAATGTGTAGGTGATGATATACTGGTTTCATAATATTCAGTACATCAGATACTTTTTCCACCATTCTTGAGATACTTTACTAAATGATTGTTTCAGTTCCCAGATGATTTTTTAAAATCATTTCGCAACAAGGATATTTGCACCAGAATGTTTACTGCAGTCCAATTCATAATTGCCAAGTCACAGAAGCAGCACAAATGCCCATCAATCCATGAATGGATCAACAAATTGTGGTATGTGTATACCATGGAATACTATGTGCATATCAGTGCTTTGGTCATCAATGGACCACATGTATGATGGTGGTCGCACAAAATCATAATGGAGCTGAAAAATTCCTATTACTTAGCAACACTGTAGCTTTTATAAGTTATAGCAAAACACATTACTCACATGGTTGTGCTGAGGCTGTTTAAACAAACCTACTGAGGAACCAGTTGTATAAAAATATAGCATATACAATTATGTACAGTATGTAACACTTGACAACTATAATGAACAACTATATTACTGATTTGTCTATTTACTATACTGTAATTTTTATCACTAGTGTGTACTCCTACTTATTTTTTAAAAAGTCAACTGTAAAAAAGATTAAGGCCAGTTCTTTAGAAGATATTCCAGAAGAGGGTACTGTTATCATAGGAGATGACCTATTGCCTCTGAAGATCTTATAGTAGGACCAGATACAGAGGTAGAAAGATAGTGATATTGATGATTCTGATCCTATGCAGGCCTAGGCCCATGTGTGTGTTTGTACCTTTGCTTTTTGCAAGAAAGTTAAAAAAAAAATTCTTAAAAAGAAAGAGCTTATATAATTATATCCTAATAAGAAAATGTTTTTGTGTTTTAAACTAAATATTATAAAATAAAAAAATTAAAAAGTTTATAAAAGTAAAAAGTCACAGTAAACTAAGTTCAACTTATTATAGAAGAAATTTTTATACATTTAGTGTAGCTAAGTGTACAGTACTTATGAAATCTATAGTGGTGTACAGTTATGTCCTAGGCTTCCATATTCACTTACCACTCACCCACTGACTCACTCAGAGCTCCTTCCAGTCCTATAAGTTCCATTCACAGTAAGTGAATAGGTATACATATTTTAATTGTACTTATCATCTTATCTTTTATACTATAATTTTACCACAACTTTTCTTTTTTTTTTTTGAGACAGAGCCTCAAGCAATCCCCCTGGGTAGAGCACCATGGCATCACAGCTCATAGCAACCTCCAACTCCCGGGCTCAAGCGAGTCTCCTGCCTCCGCCTCCCAAGTAGCTGGGACCATAGGCGCCCACCACAATGCCCGACAATTTTTTGGCTGGAGCCATCGCTGTTGTTTGGCGGGCCCGGGCTGGGGATTCGAACCCGCCACCTTAGGTGTACGTGGCTGGCACCTTAGCCGATTGAGCCACAGGTGCCGAGCCCACAACTTTTCTATGTTTAAGGTATGAGTAGATATACAAATAACTTACATGTTGTACAACTGCCTATAGTATTCAGTATAGTAACATGCTGTACTGTTTGTGGCCTAGGAGCAATAGGCTGTTATTACTGTTGCCTATAGTAGTCAGTACAGTAACATGCAGCTCAGGAGCAACAGCTATACCATATAGCCAAGGCATATATTAGGCTATACTATCTAGGTTTGTGTAAATATACTCTGTGATGTTTGCAGGACAATAAAATCACCTAACAAACACATTTTCCCAGAACACAATGCTGTCATTAAATTACCTAGGACTATACCTTAGCTAATTACATTTATTATTTGTCCTCATGTACTGATTTTTTTTGGGGGGGGGGGCAAGTCTCACTCAATCACCTGGGCTAGAATGTCTTAGTGTCATCATAGGTCACTACAATCTCCCACTCCTGGGCTCAAAGGACCTTTCTGGTTTAGCCTTCCAAGTAGCTAGGACTATAGGTACTAACTAGTCCACATCATTATTTTTTTAATGTAGATCATTATAATGGTCTCATTTAAATTAAAAAAAAAATTGTAAAGGCAGCATCTTGCTATGTTAGGCTAGTGTCAAACTCTTGGGCTCAAGCAATCCTTGTGTCTCAGCTCCCAGAGTGCTCAGATAACAGGCACTGAACCACCATTCCTGGCCTCTTTCTTCCCTCACTTTAATATCAGATCTATAAGGACAGGGATTTCTTTCTGTTCAATACTGTATGCCCAGCACCTAGAACAGTGCCTATAGGAAGTAGTTTCCATGTTTGTTGGTTGAATAAAAGAGGTCAGTTTCACCAGCACTCTAAAATGACTCAGGAAATAGTTTGGAAATGACTCAGGAACTCATCTCTCACCTACCTCTTTCCAAGCTATCTTCACAGAAGTCACTGCTAAAAGGTTCTTTCTGCTACTACCAATCAGAAGGTGTTCAAGTGTTCTATCGTTTGACTTCAGAACAGAAGTTTGAAAATGTAAAAATGCCAAAAAATTGCCAGTTTTCTGCTGCTCTCTATCTAGCAGTAACTATCTAATTAAGTCCTTTGTGAAAATAAACATGTCCTGGTCAAGTACATTTGCTCAAAAGATTTCATCTCTTAACTCTTCAAATGGCATTAAAAAGTGAATCTTCTCAATGAGAGCTCATATTTAAAAACTGTGGTATTGATGCAGGACAAGGTGGCACCACAACCTGCTGCCATAGCCTTAGCCCTGGCAGTACTGATGCTGCTGTGGCTGGAGGAACCAGCTTGATGGAAGGGCTGGACACCTGCAGGGGAGACACTGGCACCTTGCTGTCTCCTCCCTGTGCACTTCTGGCTAGTCAATTTCATAGATAGTGCCTTGCTGTTTCCTCCCCCTGCACTTCTGTCTGGTGAATTTCATGTAAGTTTCCAAGGCCTGAGAGTTCATTGGATAGCTGGCTGTAACTGAGGAAGACCCACTCCCTAAAAGTCAACATTAAGCCATTCAGTCATACCTACCACTATACAATCCCCTGAGCAAAGAACCTGAAGGCAGACAGACCTCCAAGTGCGAGCAAGACAGCTTATTCCCCTCCTGGGTTCTCTCTGCCAGGAGGTTTGGTTTTTTTGTAGTTGTAATTTTTGTTTCTGTGAATAAATCCTGACTTACCACTGATCCTGTGGTCTCTTCATTCATTCTTCAAATCGCCAAGACCAAGAAACTGAAACTCTGCTATCAGTACCCTTTCTCTGAACTCTAGGTTTTACTAATGTCAACTTGGGTCCTTTATTTTCCTATTAGTATCTGCTTCAATACTTACCTTACCAATCCCTATACTATATTCTTTCTGTTAAAATAAATGCTGTGGTTTGTTTTCCTGGCTCTACCGTATCAACGTTAGCAGTCCTTTAGCTAAGACATAATTCTTTATCATTCTGTAATTAGATTTCTTCTTTACATCTCTAGATTCCTCTCTTAAAGGGCCAAAATATTTTGTACAACCAATGGTGGTAGTGGCTGTGAGGGCGTTAGAAAAGACTATGATGATGACTTTAGTGACATTAGGCGTTGTAAGTACTTTACAGTTATTATGTCGTATGCACCTTTCATTTCTGAGTGCTCTGCAGTCAAAGGGTTAATTATCACTAAATCTTGATGTAGATAACATTTTCATCCCATTTTCCACAGATTAGGAGACAGACTCAGGAATTTAGGTTGATTTGCCCAAGGTACCAATGGTAGTAAATGGCAGAATTCAGATTTAAATTCAGGCCATCATACTCGAAAGACAGTAAGTTTAACCAGTATACCCCAATGTCTCCTTAAAATTGCTAAAAAAGTTTTGTCTTTATTGTTATCATTTTACTACAAAGACATTATCTAATACCCCTTCCCCAAATGAAGTAAATTCTCCATCAATCCTTTGGTCAGGTGTTGGTAAATGTTTTCTCAAACAAAAAGCTCTACTGGCCATGCAGTTTTTGTTGCAACTTTTTAACTCTGCTATTGTAGCTCAAAGGTAGGTGCAGACAATACACTAACAAATAGGCATGGCTGTGTTCCAATAAAACTTTATTTTTTATTTACAGAAACAGGTAGGTGGCAGGCCAGATTTAGCTTGCAGCTTATATTCATAGTTTGCTAACCTCTGCTTTGGATGGTTTTAAAAAAGAAAAAAGGGGGGGGGTTGATTATGTTAGTGAAAATAGAAAATGACTTCAAGACACCTATGTTAGCTTTCACTAGCTATAGTTGGTTCAACTCTGTTGCAATTTTCATCTATAACAAAAATAGACAGCTCCTCCTCCCCCAAAGACAAAAGTGACAATTTAAAAAAGAAAACAAATACATATGGAAATTTCAACTTACATCTAGAGTTCTTTAAAATAATTTTTATAAAAATAGTCTATATAATGCAGCCATTCTCTTCTAATCAAAATAATTTAAGCCTTATACTGTATACAGCTTTCTGGTTTGGAAAAAAGTATTTAAAATGATATAATTTTTATCCCCGCCCCCACAAAAAGAAATCCTGCTATGGTATTTAGTATAGCTGATGCCCTTAATTCCTAAGATTGATATGCATCTTGTTGGTTTTTTTATCTTCCAAAATACTTTAAAATTCATTTCTTTCCAAATTTACAACTCCTTTGATACATTAGCAGGTCCTAATATATTCAGATTTAAATGTAGAAAAATGAGGGAGAGAAGGGTTTTAATTTAAATCCCAGGTTATAATTCTTCTTCTCAAAACCAGCAAAAAAAAAAAAAAAAAATTGTAAGACAGTCAATTAGTTACATTCTGTCATAACTAGAACTACTTTACACTCCAGAGCTGATTGTGTCAATAGTCAGAAGTTAGATAACGTAAATACTAAAAATACTATTCAGAAATTTGATCAAATTGGGATTTACTAAAGAATGAGCAGGTGGGGTTCCTGTTAAGAGGTGAAAAGGGGGAAAATCCTTTAAATAAATTTATCCAGGGGCAGAAATTGTATTTAGGCTTCTCTTAAAATGGTTCCCAGATCTAATAGTCTGTTCATCTGCACTTACACAAAATAGTCTTTTGTTGACTGATTTGCATAAGCCTATAAAATATCATATCAGTTGGTTTATTTAAAGTTTCTTTAGAAAAGTGATGATTGTAGGCTACTGTTCTCCACATGGTCTAAATAACTATTTTTATCTTTATCAAACATCTAAACTTTGATATAAAAATGGAAGACTAAAAATGTTATCTAAGTAACAGTACCAGAAGTACAAAGAATAACACATAAAAGATCTTCAAAAAAATTGATACTAAGGAAAATTTTAATAAGAAGAATCTATGTTCTTCAGATATGTAAGAATATACATGCCTCCTCACAATTTTTTCACAAAGGGTTTTGGATTGTTTGTGAAATATACATGATCTTACAAAATCCTATAATACAGACTTGTTGATTTTTAAGCCACAGTTCTATATAAAAATAGTTTGGGAAATTTATAGTGGTCAAATCATATTTAGAAGCTCCAAATTTCCTCTGAGCTATCAACAGAGTAATAAACACCTGTATAATATTTGTTTTTTCACTTGGCAAATATTTATATAGTGCATTCTCCATACTAGGCTCTACAAAAGAAAAAAACCACACACATTGTAGTATCAGCATTTGTGAAGCTAATGGTTTAGCAGCTAGTATAAAATAAAATCATTACCCCATTGATGACTGATTTATAGTTGTGATACAAGGCACAAAGTACAATTCTCATGAAAACAAATACTACTTGAAAATAAACAAAGGGTGGTGGGACTGCAAACAGTCTCTTAAGAAGGAATTAGGGAGAATCCTCAAAGAACTCAGATTAGACCTCCCATTTTACTAGACGTCTACCTAGAAGAAAAACAATCATTTTATCACAAAGACATTTATACTAGATTATTTATCACCACTCAATTTACAATCACCAAGATGTGTAAACAACCTAAATGCCCAACAACCCAGGAATAAATTAACAAACTGTAGTATACGTATACCATGGAATACTATTTGGCCATAAAAAGATGGAGACTTTACATCTTTTGTATTAACCTAAATGGAGTCAAAGCACATTGTTCTTAATAAAGTATCACAGGAATGGATCCATGTATCCAATGTATTTGATACTAACATGAAGTCAGTAGACAATCTAATACACACCCACATAAGAGAAAAACTCAATTCAATTCAAGTTGGGGAAGGAATAGCAGGTAGAGGAGAAAGAGAAGAAGGATGGGGAATGGGTGTGCTTCCACTTAATGAGCACAATGTAAGGGTATATGGCACACCTGTTGGGTGTACAACTACCAGAGGGATTCTACCTAACAAATGCAAATATTGTAACCTAGTTGTTAAAAAAAAAAAAAAGAAAGAAAGAAAGAAATGCAACAACAGGCAAAAATGTTACCTAGGTTGACTTCTGCCCGGACTCCCCTGAGTATGGGGAGTAAAATACTGACCTATGGCTATTTTTCAGCACTGTTATTAACATATTATTTTAAAGGTTAACTTGAAAAAAACATGTTTGGCTATATTAAAAATATATAAAACACATTCTATGAAATTTCTTTCATTTTGCCTATTTGTCTTTGAAAGAAGAGTCATCTAACAATCAAGATACTATGCAGATGCTACAAAGATGAATATAACATATTTCCAATCTATAACAAATTTATATAACAAATTTCATTTATTTAGTTCTTCAAAGTAAGCCAATTGATTAACCTACCTCAAGATGCCAATTTTGCATTTTTAATAGATTTTATTTTTTAGAGCAGTTTTAGATTCACAGAAAAACTGAATGGAAAATACAAGTTTGCATACACTCTCCGCCCATACACACAGTCTCTCACTATCCCTGAATTGGCGTGATACATTTGTTACAATTGATGAACCTTCACTGACATATTATTACCTAAAGTCTGTGTTTTTTTTTAAGGTTCACTCTTGGGGTTGGCTAGTCTGGATTTTGACAAGTGTTTAATGACACTTTCTAATTACAATAGTACCATACATAATAGTTTCGCTGTCCTAAAAATCCTTTAGGCTCTTCCTTTTTCTCCCCTTTTATTGTTTCCAATGTTTTGCCTTTTCCGAAAGTCACATACATATATATGTATAGTTGAAAGGAAAGAGTGTGTACCCTTTTCAGTTGGCTTCCTTTACCTAGTAGGATATGCATTTAAGGTTCCTTCTGTATTTTCATGGCTTAATAGCTCATTTCTTTTTAGTGCTGAATAATATTCCATTGTCTAAAGCCAAACGTGATGCACTTTATCTACCAACTAAAAAACATTTTGGTTGCTTTTGGCAATTATGAACAAAGCTGCTATAAACATCTATGTGCAGGTTTTGGTGTGGACATAAGTTTTCAACTCATTTGGGTAAATATCAAGGAGTGCAACTTCTGGATTATATGGTTAATTTTTTATTTTTAAAAGCTTATACAGCCATTGTAAACAATTACTTTTTGTTTAATCTTCATCTTTATGTTTTTCAAAAATGTCTAAATGTATGAATGACTGGTTTCGTTTTTGAAGGCTAAGTACATTTAACTTCTGCCTATAATCCCAGCACTTTGGGAGGCTGAGGTGGGAGGATTGATTGAGCCCAAGAATTTCAGATTACAGTGAGCTATGATCATTCCATTGCACTCTAGTCTGGGTGACAGGGCAAGTGAGGCCCTGTGTTGACAAAACAAAATATATTTTTGAGTATATACTTATAGGTGCTCTGTAAACAATTTCCAGAAAAATGGAGATAGAAAATATATTCCACAATATTTTTTCATATGAAAATAATTAATTTCTAAATATGAATCATGGTGTTAATCTTACAAATTCAGCAGCCTTTTGAGAAATTACCAAAGAAATGCCTTTGCCAAGAGTTAGCATCTCACAAACAATACAACAGAGTTTTTCTCCTAACTTTACTTGTCTGGTTATTCAATATCAAAGGAGACTATTTCTACCCATGCCCCTAGACAACAACCTACTATCAATCCAGAAGCAGCATTTTCAAAGTAGTCTAAGATGATTTTCTACCTACCCTACATATATTTGTAATTTAATACAAAGGCACTGCACTACTGAATAAAACAATCTATTCCATAGAAATGAATTTATTTATTATCACTTCAAGACACAATTATCACTAGGCATGATATGAAATGCACGAAATATGTACAGATAACAAAATTTGGTCAGTCCAAGATGGTTGAAGATGGAAATGTCTTGGGTGTGTATATTCAGACCTGTAACCTGGTGGGAATAGTCAAAAAATAAATGTTTATAAACAGGGTGAACATATGCCTCTGCTGATCTGGGAAGTCTGTATACATGCCTGTTTTCTCACTTTGATTACTAATAATTCTTCTTCCCATTAAAACCTCAAACCATACCCTGGTCTATGGGTTACACTATAGTTATCTTAGTTACAAGGAAATAAAATTGTTTCTCTTCTCTCCCATGCTCATATCCTTGTGTGTATTTCTTCACAGAGGGGTAAAGAAATATTATCTTTCTATCTGATGAGCTAGAGAATCTTACATACAAGTCTTGATAAAACGTGTAAAGCATGCTTGACAGAAAGTCTAAGAGAGAAGACAGATAAACACACTTGCTTTGGCCTTCCTCTGTACAAGTTGGTCTGTCCCTGCTTCTCCACTTATTTATGAAATATTTCTTTGTTATCTACTATGTGCTGCCCACTGTTACAGAAAATGGTAATATAGCAATGAACATAACAAAAACCATACCCACATGAAGCTGACAAGACTAGTGAAAAGATAATTTATCATAAAAGAAGAATCAGGTAACACTACATCCTATGAACAAAAACAAAAGTAAGACTGAGTGATGTTTGGAGTAAAGGTATGCTACCTTAGAGGAAGGAAAGAATGGAGGCAGGAGAGCCATTAGATGCCTACTGCTATAGTTCAGGCAATAAATTAATTGATCAGTAGTTGTATAAGTATTGAGAAGCAGCTTGATCATAAACATATCCTAAACATAAAAGCCAATAGGATTTGCTATGTGGAGCAAAAAAAAAAAGGAATAGAAGATGATTCCAAGGGTTTTTGTCTTCAGCATCTCAGTGAATAGCACATTGAATGAAGATGAGAACAATAAAATTAAAAATTTTCTTTAATGTTAACTTTAAGATGCTTGACCCAAGTAGAGATACTGAGTAAAAAATTAGACATACAAGTCTAGTGTACAGGGATTAATTCCGAGCTAAGGGTAGAAATACTGATTATTTAAAGGCACAGGACTCAAGAGGACTCACCTGTAAAATGTGAGCATAAAAATAATGAAGTTCAAAGACTGAGCCTTGAGGCACTCTAACATTTATAAAGTAGGATACTGTAAAGGAAACTGAGGTTGGTAGAATATTAGAACAGTGTCCAGCAGTCAAAGAAGAAAAAAGAATTTAAAGGAGGAAGTGATCAATTGTGTTAAAAGGTGTTGTGAGCCAAAGAAAATGAAGACTGAGAATTGATGACTGGATCTGATGATAATCTGTACTTACAAAGAAGGGTTTTTGCTGGTGTTTGTTTTACTGAAAAATATTACCATAGGTATGTATGCTGATGGCAGTTATTAGGTATGGAGAGAAAGACTAATGATATAGTAAAAAGAGGAGAAGAGAATTTCAAAAGTCCTGTTAAGTTAAAGGGACTAGGATCTATTACAGAAGTGAGGGTGAGCTTTAGGAAACTAGTTCACTTATTTTAAAATGCGAGAACACACAGAAAGATTATCAATTGAGAATGAGAGACAGGAAACAGGTACTGAAAGCTTAATGTGTAGTTCGGGAGTTGGTGTGGATGAGGCAGAGTTGCAATAAAGGAAGGTTGGATCTTAGCTAGAAGGGCAATAAAGTTGAGATTATGAAAGGTAGTGTTTATAGTCATGAACCAAGGAATCTGAGCAAGGCATGAAGTGAAGTGAGAACACACAAAAGGGTCAACAGACAGTAAAAAGGTGAGCTAGAGGTCCTGAAGAGTTAAAAAAAAAAAAATCATTGTAGTAGGGGTACTAAAGGAAGTGAGTTGAAAAGAAAGGAAGTGCTTGCTAGTCATACAGTTTAAGATGCTTGCAACAAAGATTACTTAAAAGTGATACAGTTGATGGTAATGAGAAAGTCTTGAATATAATCATTTAAGCATGTCACTCAAGTAAAAAAAATACCAAACAAACAAAAAACCAAGATTCCTAGAGGTAAATACATCAGAGAATTGAGAAGTCAAGATTTTGGGTGGATCATTCAAGGATCTTAAAAATCACTAAGAATGGTTACAGGAATAGTGGGTGGAAAAAAGAAGTTAATCAGGGGTTTAAACCATCAGTGAGTGAGAGTGTAGATAACTAGAAAAGGAGGGGAAGTAGAAAATACTAGGTACAATTACCATAAAATACCAATGATAAGCAAAAAAAAAAAAAAAAAAAGACATTAACTCAACCTATTAGTCCTGTTTTAAAAAAAAAGTATTCTCAGGGTAATGCCAAGCTTATATGAGAGAAAGCAAGGGTAGATGAACCATCATAGAAGAAATGGCAGATATAGAAGGTACTGATGACAAGTTGGAAGCTCCAAGGGGCTTAGTGAACAGGTTTGTGTGGGTAGAAATATGTGGGAGTTTAAGACAGATTGGGAATACATTAGAGTCACAAAGGGATAAGGAAATAGAGTGATTTGGAAGGTTCCAGGCATCCTCAAAGTACAGTCCGTGGGCCACATGCAGGCCACTGAGGACATTTATCTGGCCTGCCAGGTGTTTTTGCTGTGGCGGCCTGTCCTGCTTAGCAGCTGACTTGTCCCGGGGCCCACAGTCTGGCCCACCAATGGTCTGAGGGACAGTGAACTGGCCCCCTGTTTAAAAAGTTTGAGGACCCCTGGTTTAGACCTTTTTTGGTGAATGAAGCATTTTAAATGGATGTAGAATCTAAGGTTAGTCCTTGTATGGCTGGGGGAACTTGGTAAGAATTGGATAGATAATCAGTTAAATCTAATTGTGTACTGTGACTAGTTTTTAGCAACTTGAATGAAGGATGTAGGGGAGGAAATAGGTGGTCTCACCAAGAATTCAAGGGGCCCTTTGGGTATCCCTCCCTCAAATCTTATCATTAAAGGTGTTGAGATTTATGGTTCTTTAAAAAAGAACTTTAGGGTGGCGCCTGTGGCTCAAAGGAGTAGGGCGCCAACCCCACATGCCGGAGCTGGTGGTTTCAAACACAGCCCTGACCCAAAAACTGCAAAAAAAATAAATAAAATAAAATAAAATAAAATAAAATAAATAGAACTTTAGAAGTGGATGACTTGCACTTATAATTAACTTACTCAGTTATTATCTACTGAATGTTAGAATTCTGCACTACTCTTGGTGCTGTAATTTCTAATTATCCATATTTGAATTTGTCCATATACTACTACTACTACAATACTAATATAGAAATAAAATAATAATAGCTGCATCTAACTTTAACATAGCACTTACTATATGCCAGGCATTGTTCTAAGCAGGTTATATATATTAAATCATTTAATAGAATTTAACCATGTTGATACCATTTTTATCCCCCCCCTTTTTTATAACAGATATAATGCATAGCTCTAAAAATTAAATCCTCTATAATTCATAATGTACCTGCTTAGGACAAATAGTATTCTTTTTATACAAATTAGCCTTATATTTTTCCACATGGGTATTTGAATAGTATTTTCCCATATTTCTTTTCTTTCTTTTTTTTTTTTTAAGAGACAGAGTCTCACTTTATCTCCGTTGGTAGAGTGCTGTGACATCACAGCTCACAGCAACCTCTAGCTCCTAGGCTTAGGTGATTCTCTTGCCTAAGCCTCTCCAAGGTGCCTGCCACAGTGCCCTGCTTTTTTTGTTTTTGTTTTTTTTGCAGTTTGGCTGGGGCCAGGTTCCAACCTGCCACCCTCAGTATATGGGGCCAGCACCCTATCCACTGAGCCACAGGCACTGTCCTATTTTCCCATATTTCAATTCATGGCAGGGTTTTTCCTCTATGTAGATTATTCAACTTCATTTCTGAGAAGTCTATATGTCTGTTCAAGTCACTTCTAAGAAAAGAAATTTGTTGCTTTCATCTTAATTTGGCATGCTGATTGTTTGGGGGGAATCTCTTTGATATTTATAATGACCTATTGTTAGGAATTTTTAAATAGTCCAAAATACATGAATAGTTGCTAAATACATTCAAAGTGATCTAACACTTTACAGCTATTCAAAGTTTGTATGATTAATACTGTTATTAATAAATGCTGATATCACCAAGTAGATAAAACTTTTCACCTAGGAGTTAATCAAGTAGGAAAGTCTAGAAGCAAAGTGATAATGTTCCTTAAAACTCCAGTGAATATAAAAATTGGTCCTAAATTGGAACTGGACTGAGTATGCTATGTAGGAAGGATTGGTGTTAAGTGATCTTAAAAAACAGGAGGGAGGGTGGCACCTGTGGCTCAAAGGAGTAGGGCGCTGGCCCCATATGCAGGAGGTGGTGGGTTTAAACCCAGCCCTGGCCAAAAACTGGAAAAAAAGAAAAATAGGAGGGAGGTTGAGAGGAGGAACCAGGAGGGCTTGACAATACCTAAGCCACTTATATTATATTAATTAGTTCAAAATTGAAGTTATAAATACTATGAAGCCCCAAAAAGAAAAACTTTCACCAAAGTAAAATTAATTCAGAACTGGTCTCAATCAAAATTAGGAAAAAAAACAAAATAACCCCCCTAAAAGCTCAATGTAAACTTTTTAGATACAAGCAAATGATAAAAATTAGAGACAGTTTGCAAACTATATGGTTATCACTACTGAGTAAGGAAATCAGGTGCATGGGGGATTTGTGTGTCTCAAGGATAATATGAAGAATGGAGGGGGAAAATTAAGGCCTGTAAAGAACAGAGGGGCTGCTATGAAAAACTAAAGATACTTTTGAGGGAAAACAGCAGATCCGATAAATACAGGTAACCAAGAAGTGTCGATTAGGTGTCATATTTTGGAAGGCCAGGAGGTAACATTCCAGGTGATTAAAACAGAAATTAATTAATTCCATAAACATTTATTGAACACCAACTATGTGCCAAGTCCTATTCTAGAAGCTGCGTGTCTTGCAAACGTTTAAACCACTTGATTTCCTTACTGTTCATAAAACATTAATGACGTCCTACTAAGTTCCAGGTATTACAGTAGAATCTGGTATATGATCTTAGTTACAAACACGGATACCTCCAACCAACAACGTAAATTAATCTGTAAAATAAGTAAATACATTTTTACTTCATAGTGGAAATTAGGGGGCAATTAAACAAAAGTAATGATTTTCAATACTAATGAAGCTTGATTTAATAGTAATTCTCCAATCTTCTAAAAGTTACCATGTGGTCTAGTCATAAGGAATTAGATTCATTTAATCTTTCTCTCAAATCTTAGAAAAGAGTGTTTTTGACAACAGTAAAATAGGAGACCTCTGCTATTTATCAATCACAGTACAAAAAACTAATACTACTATATTCATAGGCATATAGTATATGCTTGATAAATTATGAAATTTCATCAGTCTAGCAACAAACAAATCCCTCTCTGCCAGCCATGAATTAGGAGGTGAACTAGAAAAATGTAGTCTAGCATCAACTAAGATTCAATTATACCTAAAGTTCTTTCTCAGACCCATTATATTTTATCTAATTAAATGGACTCCAGTGAATTATAACAAAAGACCTGAATGTATAAACTATCCAATTCAGTTAGAAAAAGGCATAAAATGAAATGTTGGCACTCCAAGGCAGAAAAAATAGAAGCTAAAACCTCTGACATATTGTCTGTACTTGCAAAGATAAATACAAAGGTAATGAAAAAGACAACATGGGGATCAGGAAAGAGGTATAAAAAAAACTCACTCACTTATCAGTACACAGGAATCATCTGAAGCAAACTGGGTGGAAGGGGGTAAAATTTTAAATGGCCTTGTATCATCAATAGCAAATAGAGGTCATGACTCTATTCGGTACAATATGATAGCAACTTTCTGCTCTAACATACGTAACTATAATATAATTCTATGCTTTTAATAGTTTAACACATGAACTATCTTTCCTGTCTTTTCATTTATATGTCCTTAATAAGATGAATTACAGATAGAGCAATATAGCATGTGTACACACACATATATAGTAGAATATATGTTTTAAATATATCTTGTTGACAATGGTAAATATCATTGTATATTAACCTACTATGAGTAATCATGCCAACTTTTAGTCTTTGCATCTCTTTTATATATGTATATATGTGTGTGTGTGTGTCTACATATATGTGTGCGTGTGTGTATCTGCAGTAGTTAAAACTGAATTAGTTAAATTCTTGGGGCAGTATTCAATTTAAGAGTTAAATCAATCACTGCCCGTAAGTAAGTTTTCAGTTTAAGTAATCTTGGTGCCTACATAAAAATAATGACTTTCCCTATTTCAGGAATTCCATTTCTTTCAACTATGTAAGAAAAATAAGTGGAATTTCTTAGTTAATAAATTTGACATTATTTTAAAATCAAAACTATTAAGACTATTTTAGCAACAATGAAGAATGTTAGAAATACATTAAAAAATAGAAAACGCTTGATAGCTATAGTTTATATTTATTATGCTGCATCTAATTATTTTTAAAAATGATGGCTTTAAGGGAATTTATTTAAAGGCCCCAAGGAATGCATATGTCTGTGTTTGTTAATTTAAATATCACTGATGTCAAAGGACAAAAATATTCTCAACTGTTTTTAAAATATATTATTTCTTATCCTTTTATTTTTACTAAAGTTGAACGTGTTTAAAAATATACTTTAAAATATTTATCCCAATCCACCCTTATACCAAACAATAAGCACTTCATCCAAATAATTATTAATTTTACTTTACATTTATCCTCCTATACGTAATACTACTTCATCAGAAAGCAGTGCTTTTTGAGGTTTTTTTCTTATTTTTAATTTGGGAGATTTTCAGTGTTTACTCATCTCTTTGAACTATAATTTGAATATCTGAAAAAAACATTCCCCTGACTGTATAATTATACAAGTTTACTGATTTCAAATTAACCCTAGATAATATATATTTATAGAAATGGAAAGACTGATTAAATCCCTTGAATAAGCCATAATTTAATATAACTAAGATATAAGCATACACAATACCAGCCAACTGTATTAAATTTAATCTATTCCCAAAACACTAGAAAATGAAAATATTTCAAATTATCTTCTGTTTCTTTACTATGACAATCTCCCTATTGGTTATCTAATAACATATAAAAACTGAACAAGTAATTTTTTTAGTCAGATATCGTACTCCATAGCATTTAACACAGTCTGAAAATAAAGACATTAGCATTATTAATTTACATTTTATGTACCAATGGTTTTATATTTTTTGAGAAGTCATTCAATAGAATTTTAGACTGTTTTGTCTGGCATTACATAAGAGCATAAGTATTTTTTGTTCCTCCTTTTGTGCTAAAGACCTGCATAAATGGACTGCAAAGAGGCATTTCTGAACATCCAAGATTTCAGTGCATAAGATATTTTTTTAAAAAATAAGAAATCTATAGTAAGACATTTTTACAAAGCAAATGTGAACAGAAATATACTGAAAATAATTTCAACAAGTGGTATGTTACCTGGGTAGAGCTGGTGGCTACCGAGATGCAGTCAATAAAGCTATGTCTTCGAGTGAAAAATGCAACTATCTGCTGCCAGCGTGAAGGTTCTGGCTCAGCTTGCAGTTCATCTGATGAACCCTTTTTTGCCCAGTGTTTCTGCTTTGGGCCTACTGAGCCATGGCTAGAGCTAGTATTGCCTCCTCGACTGCCGCGAGAGTACAGAAGTGTGTTGTTTCCGAAAATGTAATTCATCTCTGCAGCCCTGCAGGTGGTTGCCAAGCAGTCTTACTTCTCTACCAGCTGCTGAGTGGTGAATGATCAGTAAAAACTGCAGCTAGAATTACAGCAGCATCACTTGTAGATCAGGGAAAATAAAAACCTGGAGAAATGATGCTCATTTTCTTGGTAATTTCTTCCTATGAAAAAGCTTGTATCTTCCCTCTGTACCTGTTAGCTGTATGATGGCTGAGTTTATTTTTGCAGACAAAAAAGACGACATAAGGTAGATTTCTTTCTCATGATTATTTTTTCACCAGCGTCTGCAGGAACCGAAAGCTGTTCTTTTGTTAGCTGATAACTAGATGGACTGAGATCCAGGAAGTGAGGTCGATTAGCAGGTAAAGAAGGATGTTACAAACACTGGACTACCAAGACCCTGTGGGGCTGCTTGGTTTAGTGCACTGGGTGGAGAAACCCTGGATTACCAAGTTTTAATCACAGTCTCTAGTAAAATCCAATGGCATCTTCACTGCTTACATAAATTATAAATATGAACTGAATTATTATAAAACATACAAGAGGATTCTTTCTCATTGTTAAAATAATTTCATTTAAACAATCTTTGCCATCCGCATACAAATTTCCATACAAAAAAGGATCTTATATTATTTAGGTTTGGTTCTAAGTTTTTTAAAGGTACTATCTATATTAAACTCTGAGGATCTAATGATAGAGAGAAATTTGTAATGGAACACGTATCCCTTCATGTAATATACTGCTTTTTAACATATTTGATAATTTGAGTCTGGAAACAGAAAGAGATTAATTAGAAAAACAAATATTTGGCTTCTGAAACTTTTATGAACATTATCTAAAATCTAATATGTAGGTCTGCGTTTCTCAACATGGTAGTTAATCTCAGAATTGCTTGGAGTGTTAGTTAAAAATACAGATTGGTATACTCCCTCCCTGTCAGAATTTTTTAGCGGTGGGAGGGGGGGACCTGGGATTTTTATTTTTAAAAACTTCCCAAGGGACTTTTAAGCACCCTCAAGTTTGAGAACCACAGACTCCTAAGCCTGTCCTCTAAACACTATGTTGTATTAGTATATATTACAAAATGTGGTCATTTAAAAATAGTATAGGAAACAGGGACCTTACCTACCTAATACAAATGTACAACCTGTTTGCACCCTCATATTAATCTGAAATTTTAAAATATAACATATTTTTTAGAAATATTAAGAAATGCTACTTAATAACTTACCAATGATTAATTCAAATTTTACGTTAACAAGAAAACATCAAAAATCCCAACCATCAACTATGATTATTTTTTCTGATGTTGGCCAACAAAATATTGCTTATTGTGCTTACCAGTACAACTAGATACAGCCTCCTGGAAAGCAGCATCATCAGACCACAACACTAAGATCCACTTCCAATCCTGGCTCAGCAAAAAAACATGCTAAGGCGTCCTCAAACTGGGGCCCGCCAAGGACATTTATCTGGCCCGCCAGGTGTTTTTGCCGCCACTGCCTGTCCTGCTTAGCAGCCGACTCATCCTGGAGCCCACAGTCCAGTCCTCCAACAGTCTGAGGGACGGCGCCTGTGGCTCAATTGGCTAAGGCGCCAGCCACGTACACCTAAGGTGGCGGGTTCGAATCCCCAGCCCGGGCCCGCCAAGCAACAATGATGGCTGCAACCAAAAAATAGCCGGGCATTGTGGCGGGCGCCTGTGGTCCCAGCTACTTGGGAAGCTGAGGCCGGAGACTCGCTTGAGCCCAGGAGTTGGAGGTTGCTGTGAGCAGTGAAGCCATGGCACTCTATCCAGAGGGACAGCTTGAGGCTCTGTCTCAAAAAAAAAAAAAAAAGTTTGAGGACCCCTGTCCTGCTCCCTACAATACTGACATATGCCCAACAAGGACTGAAAGACATGTGGGACTCTTGGGTGTGAGATGTTTTGTGACAGAGTTTATAGCAGAAAAGTTTGGTGCTTCTTTCCAATGACTGTGCAGGCAGTAGTAGCAATGTGTAGCCCTAGACACACCAATTCTAGTTAATTGGGGGTAGTGGAATAGAGGAAAACATTAAAGGGTGGACACACTAAGAACCCCTTCTACAGGAAAAATATAAAACCTCTTGAAAAAAAATTCAAGCTTTACTGTGAACCAGGGACTAAATGAAGAACTGATTGATGTAGTTTATACAAGTGCTGTAGTAACTGATTTAGCCCCCCCAAATGTGCCCCGATTCATGTCTAATAAAAATGTAGGGAAAGGCAAGGGGGGAACCCTAGAATTGATATTGGTTCTATCAACTTGGATTAGAAGGGATGAGGATACTGAATACAAATGATGAATGCAAATCTCCCAAAACAAGTTGCAAACAGTACTCATAGAGAAAGAATAGTAAGCCTTTAGTGTCACAGATTCATCATAGCAAGCCAAAGAGCGTGGGGGTACTATCTAAAGTAGACAGATCACAACATTCTATTTCCCCCCAGAGTACAGGGAAGAAATACTTTTCAATGTATAAATTCATTCATACCAAAAAATAACTTCAAGTTTAAGAAAGATGTTCTATTACATGATCTACAAAAATCTAGGATCACCATATCCATTGGGCAAAGGTCAGCCCATGCATACAAAACCATGTACACACCTAAATCACAACTGGTTTCATGTGATTTGAGAAGTATAAGGTAACAAACTATTCTTTGCTTTAGAATAGCCACAAATATTATGTAGCAGACATGAAAGATAAACTGCAATAAAACAAAATTTAAATTCATTATAGAAAAATCTGGACAATCTATTTAAAATAATGAATTAAACAATATGCAAACTAAATCATGAAAAATAATCACTATTAACATTGTAATATGATATATACGAATTAAGATACCTTTTTCTATGCAGTTTAATTCTAGCCTAAGTAATAGGATAAAGTTTACTTTAGTAAACTGAGTACAGTTAGTTCATTGGCCCTCCACATGTGGCCTTCCAGATCCCCAAGTGTGGTTCCACAATTGAATCCAAACTTCACAGAAAAGAAAAACCTTTATTGGGATTTGTTAACCTGGATTCAGTCAAAAGGCCACACTAAAGAATCCAGAAAGACACAGTTCCCCACCCCTGACTGGGGTATTAAATCCCAAAATATGTAACTATACTGAGGTAAGACATGATTGAACTGAAAATATTGATACAAATATGGATTTTTTGTTTACGCAGAAAAACCCTGATACCTCTCTCTCTCTCTCTCTTTCTCTCAAACACACACACTCTTACACTTGTTCACAAATTCCTTCTGTATGAGCACCATCTAGTGGTTACACTGTAAGCAACTCTATGTGCTCACTTTAGTCTACCAAGTCCATCCAAAACAGCTAAAATTCAAAAATATTTTAATATGTTCTAGAGAGGTAAGAACAAAGTTGATTTCAAAAAGTATATATTCAAAACAGGAAAAATTCCATTCCCACATTATTCAGTTCAAAAGGAGTACATTTGCTTATAGAACATGACACCCCCATTGCGTGTAATTTCTGAAAAACTGAGTGCTGCTAGTAATTTCATTTTATTCTCAGTACTAGTGGATCTAATATGTCTAGCCAAAAGATACACTTATTTAGCACAATTACCTAAAATCTATCCCATTTTCTCTCTGATTTCAAGTCCCTATTAACAATGTTTACTTTGCACATTCTAGTTTAATTATCATAATATTCCAAGATATTGGAAGATAAACCAAGTATGAATTTTTGTTTCTTTAATGCTCCCTGCTGCCTCCCATACACCTAATAATGCACCTATTGCCCTACTTAATACTTCATCTAGATTTCAATCTATTGGGGAAAAAGGCTGCGGTTTTATTTGTTCACCTCACTGTTTTGACCACTTTCTCTAATTCCCAGCTTATTTTCAGTTTTAGAAGTCTTGATCCACTTCTTTTGCAATACCAAAATTTACTCACTATGTCCTTCTCTTTGAAATTAGGACTTTTTACCAATATATCTCCAATTTCTTTCTTGTGACTCTTCTCAACAATGTCAAGAAAGTTTCCCTTTCAGAATCTTAAAGTACAAAATTGTAATTACCTTTATGTTAAACCCTGAATAAAATAACTCATTCACTATCTTACTTCATTACATCAGTAATGAGAACCACCACCAGCACAAGTATTTAAAATATTACTTCATGGCATGTTTCATGTTGGCAAACCCCTCATAAGGCCACTCATCAGCTCAAGATACAGATCCTTTACACCTTGCCCTCATTCCCTACTAAACACCTCAAGTAACAGCAATGTTATCATTCATACAGCTGTACAGTTTCCTCTTACTATCAATCACCCTCCTACTGCATTTATTTACCTCAGTAACTGGCTCCTCCTCTGGCTTGTCAACTTATACATATCCTTCAAAACCTTGTTAAGAGTCAACTTCCTTTTTATAGAACACTCTTAAGATTTTAATTTCTCTATTTTTTCATACTGGGTTTATAAACTATTTTTCCATAAAAATACTAATCCTTAAAGTCTAACAAAGTTATTAGTATGTTTAATAAATGTTTGCTAAATGCATGTATTGCTTGACAAACAAAACAAATATTCTAGTTGCTGATTTTTAAAACATCTATTAAATAAATTTTATTTTTTAACTATTGGCTTTTATGAAAATTGTAAAGAATGAAGCAGTGCTTAATTTATTAATATTCAACTCAGCAAACCACTACTATTCAAAGATATTTTTTCAAATTACAAAAACAATACAACTGGCACAGGTTCCAAGATCATAAAGACAAAAAGGTAACAAGAATGCCGATTAGGTCACATTTACAGTGTGTTAGCTTTGTGGTTACTTAGTAGGGTTTTTTGGTATTATATTTAGTAGGTTTTTTGTATAATATTAGATTTTCAAAACTGTTTTTCCTCTCATTCTTTACCTTTTAAATTTTTTTAATCAAGATTATTCAATACTTTATACTTCAAGTCTTTATACTTAAAGACTTCTGAGTTTATGTGTGATTCAGAAACATGTACAAATACAACACATATACTGAGTTCCATTTACAGCATGAGAGCTGCTTGCTCCACTCCAAACTATAATACTAAAAGTGGGAAAGCTCCCTACGATAGTTTTTATTTTTAAAGGAGGCTGCTAATAGATAAATGATACCGCTTTTAAAGAAAGTATACTTCATTGTTAAGCTTCTTGTAACATTTTTTTCTGGTTTTAAAAAATTAAAATCAAAATTCATTAAAATTTGCCTTACGTCAAAACAAGTTATTTTTCTTCAATTTTGGTTTTCAAACAGGAAGTTAAAGGAATCCTAACCATTTTGCTATTATCCCTACCTACTCTGCCCCTCAAATAATTATTTCATAAGGTTATCTGCAAAAGTAATTTATTAATAAAACAGGGGAAGCAGAAAGAAATTTCCCAAACAGGATAGCCTTAATAATTTTTAAATTATAACTGTAGCAGAACACAATCTGTCAAAAAAAATCAAGAACTTAAAAAAATGCTTATATGGCTTCTGACCCTGTTGACTTCTGGAAATCCATCCAAAGGAAATAACCCAAATACTTTTATGACCAAAGATTATTTACTGAAGCTTTCTTTGCAAAATTATTTTAATATACAATTAAAATAATTAGCTCAGTGAGTAGGGTGCCAGCCACATACACTGAGGCTGGGGGGTTCAAGCCCGGCCTGGGCCTGCTAAATAACAACAAATGTAACCAAAAAATAGCCAGGTGTTGTGGCAGACACTGTAGTCCCAGCTACTTGGGAGGCTGAGGCAAGAGAATCGCGTAAGCCCAAGAGTTTGAGGTTGCTGTGAGCTGTGATGCCGCTGCACTCTACTGAGGGTGACATAGTGAGACTGTCTCAAAAAAATAAATAAAATAAAAATGAAAATAAGAACTACCAAAGATTAGATGTGTTCATCACATTATAGAACAAATATACTATGTAATTGTATTAAGTTCTACATTTTTATTTATTTTTTTGAGACAGTGTCTCATTATTTCACCCTCGGAGAGTGCTGTCACATCACAGCTCACAATAACCTCAAACTCCTGGACTTAAGTGATTCTCTTGCCTTGGCCTCATGAGTAGCTGGGACAATAGGCACCTGCCATAACACCCAGCTATTTTTTGGTTGCAGCTGTCATTGTTGTTTAGCAGGCCTGGACAGGGCTCAAACCTGCCAGCTTCAATGTATATGGCTGGCACCCTACTCACTGAGCTATGGTTGCCGAGCCTAAGTTCTACATTTTTAAAGTTTAAGTTTTTAAAAACTTGATATCCAATATTACATGGGAAATATACACGAGTAAATGTGTCTAAAAATTTTTTAATAGAAAAAATATATTAAAGTGTAATTTAGAAACAGATAAAAGAGAATTTAGATAATTTCTTGTACTGGGAATGACAATCCTTCTCTATTGGATTAGATAGATACAATCTCCCAGATACAAATCAGATAGCCAGCAAGCCAAAGGATAGGGGGGAACCAGTTGCTTTACTTAATAGCCCTATTAAGTTATTATTTATAACTGCTTCAAAGACTGACATTATTAATATCTAACAAAAGAAAATAAACTGAAAAAGAGAAGGGCCTACAAAGATGGTCAGGTTTTCACTTGCTTTGTAATGAGATCAGTGGATTAATACCATAGCACACCAGAATTCCTTCATGGTAGTACTTTATTGGTCTTATCAAAATGAATCAAGCAAAGGTTTACATACAACTAAAGACTGCCATACAACTAAGGCAATTATAAAATGCCAGAAAAGGTAAAATGTGAAAAAGATGTCTTTTTTTTTTTTTTTGAGACAGAGTCTCACCTTGTCGCCCTTGGTTGATGTCACAGTTCACATCAACGTCCAGCTCTTGGGCTTAGGCGAGTCTTTTGCCTCAGCCTCCTGAGTAGCTGGGACTACAGGCACCTGCCACAACGCCCAGCTATTTTTTTTGTTGCAGTTTGGCTGTGGCACAGTTTGGTGCCACAGGCACTACCTAAAAAGATGTCTTATAACTGATGATAAAGGATATTTTAATTCTAATAACACACTCCTTTAAATAAGTCTGTCAAATTCATCTTTAAAAAGCTGTTGGGAACATAATCCTTATCATATAACTAACAAAAAGCAACTGCATGTAAAGAAAAAGAGCATTTTATGGAGATACCAAAAGAATCAGGAAAAACTGACATCATTTCCACATAGTGAGGAATCAAGGAACAAATGAATCAGATTAAGAAAGCAAGAATCGGCTTGGTGTCTGTGGTTCAAGTGACTAAGGCGCCAGCCACATACACCTAAGGTGGCAGGTTCAAATCCAGCCCAGCCTGCCAAACAACAATGATGGCTGCAACCAAAAAATAGCCAGGTGTTGTGGCAGGTGCCTGTGGTCCCAGCTACTTGGGAGGCGGAGGCAGGAGACTCGCTTCAGCCCAGGAGTTGGAGGTTGCTGTGAGCTGTGATGTCACAGCACTCTACCCAGGGGGACAGCTTAAGGCTCCTGTCTCCAAAAAAAAAAAAAAAGAAAGAAAGAAAGCAAGAATCTTATGACAGTAATAATGCTTTCTATGAATACCAGAAATAATAAGTATCGCTCCATAATTAAGATTTGAGAAATGATGTCAGAAATTTACTTTAATATACCTAACATAGGCCAGGTGTGGTGGCTCATGCCTGTAAATCCTAACACTTTTGGAGGCTGAGGTGGTTGCATTGTTTAAGGCCAGTACATCAAGACCAGCCTAGGCAACTCAGAAGACCCTTTCTCTATAAAAAATTTAAAAAATTAGCCAAGCGTGGTGGTGCACACCTGTAGCCCTAGCCTCTCCAGAGATTGAGACAGAAGGATCACTTGAGCCTAGAAGTTAGAGTCTGCAGTATGATCATGCCACTACATTCCAGCCTAGGCAACAGAGTGAGACTCTGGTCTCTGGGAGAAAAAAAAAAAAACAAACGAACTTCAACAGAGACAGCATAGTAGTAGTAGTACAGTCACCCCTTAGTGTACTTGGGAGATTGGTTCAAAGACTGCCCAAGTATACCCAAATCTGTAAATATAACAAGTTGACTCTCCATACACACATTTTTTTTTTGATCCATGTTTGTTTGGAAGAAATACACATAAAAGTGGACCTGCATAGTTCACTTGTTTAAGGATCAACTGCAGTAGTACTGGTGATGGTAGTGCAATGTTGCCTAATAGGGGCTGCAGACGATAAACACCTGGAAATCTTATAAAACTCCCAAAGGCCAGTCTGAACTCTAAATTACAGCCCGAGACTAATCAGCTAGCATTTAATTAGAAAAGTTGTGTCTGGAGACAGCTGCTATAAGATTATTGTTATATTCATCTTTGATCAATACCATCCATAATTGAAATGGGATTTCACTGATAAAATTAGTGGCTTATTAAATAGCAATATGAGATTTCATTGGTGAATTCATAGTATTCCAGTTATATAGATTGGCTAAATTAATCTAGAGACACAATCTATCCTTGTATAAAGGAAAGGAAAGAAAAGACTCTGATAAGGCCTATATCTTTAGGGATGACATGTGGGGTTTAATCCCTAAAACATGTAGAGATTCATGCATTAGCAAAATCTTGACTCTGGGATATTGTTTTATCTGCCTATGTTAAGCATTTTATTAGACACAGAGAGATGGGGCTTCCCCAGATTTAAAGAAGAGGCTACATAAAATACTTTATGCATGCTGGATGATTGGTTAAATGTCTATGTCAAAATCTGTATGCCTATCAAAGTCAACATTATGCCAAAGAAAGCACCTATGGAAAAGACTGAAGAGTTAGCTGAAGAGCTGGCCACATGCAAATTTGCTTTGGTTAATTTGTAACAGTAAGAATGACCAGAAATTCAAAACATCAGAAACAAAGTAATTATACATATCCAGGGAAAGGTTTTGGACTACATAAATAAATCAATTTGGTCAAGAGAAAATGGGCATAGACTGACAACAATAGCAAATAAACCAGGAAGAAGAGCTTGAACTTCAAATGTTCTGAGGTTCTTAAACTGTTCAGAATAAAACAATTTTATAACTTTAGACTTTTAAGGTTAAATATACATATTAAAATTTCTAGGTTAACCATTAAAGGAAGAAACAAAGAATTAATAAATTTCAAGCTAGTAAGAAGGAAAAATGAGCCAAGACAATACAATCCTCAAGAAAACATGAAAGGAATAAAGCTCCTAATGTCTACAAATTAAGATACATACTTCTACTGTACGATTTCAATCCCATAAAACTGGATATTCTGAACGTACACTCATGAGTCTAGAAGGACATGTCAAACTATAAACTGCTTGTGACTATAGATAACTATCCTCTTAGCTCCTTGTGTTTTTCAGTTTCCTATACGTTGTATACGTTAACTTTTGAAAAAATAAAAGTTACTGTGAAAACTTGAAGAAAAAAAAAAGAAACATATTTCCTAGATAACTCATGGGACAAAGAAAGAAAATCACAGTGGAAATAAAATGTTATCATAGAATAATAACATATTACATAAAGTGGTATTTAAAGGAAAGTTAACAAAAAATACTATTAGAAAGAAGGCTGATAATCAATGCAATAAGCAAATGACTTGAGAAACTAGAAAAGGAAACAAAATAACTTCAAAACAAAAAAAATTATACGACAAGAAAGGGCGAAAAGATAAAAGACCTGTCTCTGCCACTACCAGCCCAAATGATTTCTTTTTTTTTGGGGGGGGGGGCAGTTTTGGGCCAGGGCCAGGTTTGAACCTACCACCTCCGGCATATGGGGCCAGCGCCAATTCTTTGAAAAGACCCATCTTTGAAACTGACCATCCTTTGGAAAGAATGATGAAGAAGGCATGGCACCTGTCGCTCAGTGGTTAGGGAGCCAGCCACATGCACCAGGGCTGGTGGGTTTGAACCCAGACCAAGCCTGCTAAACAACAATGACAACAACAAAAAAATAGCCAGGTGTTGTGGTAGACACCTGTAGTCCCCAGCTACTTGAGAGGCTGAGGCAAAAGAAGCCCAAGAGTTTGAGGTTTCTGTGATCTGTGACGCCATAGCACTCTACCAAGAGCAACATAGTGAGACTCTGTCTCAAAAAAAAAAAAAAAAAAAAGAAGATGAAAAAAAGGAAGGCAGAAATAAACAATATTATAAACTTTAAATGGTCTGTGTCTACATATGCTATAGACATTAAAAGATACTAACAAGGTATTATCAATAATAATTTTAAAATGAATATGAAATGGGAAAATTCCCAGAAAAAAATAGCCAAGCAAAATCAACTTTTTTTTTTTTTTTTTTTTGAGATGGAGCCTCAAGCTATCCCCCTGGGTAGAGTGCCATGGCATCACAGCTCATAGCAACCTCCAACTCCTGGGCTCAAGCGAGTCTCCTGCCTCGTCTCCCAAGTAGCTGGGACCACAGGCGCCCGCCACAACGCCCAGCCATTTTTTGGTTGCAGCCATCATTGTTGTTTGGCGGGCCCGGGCTGGGGATTCAAACCCGCCACCTTAGGTGTACGTGGCTGGCGCCTTAGCCGATTGAG
>CAUYQV010055868.1:0-16657 GCA_963574575.1 Galagoides demidoff
TGTGGTCCCAGCTACTTGGGAGGTGGAGGCAGGAGACTCGCTTGAGCCCAGGAGTTGGAGGTTGCTGTGAGCTGTGATGCCATGGCACTCTACCCAGGGGGATAGCTTGAGGCTCCGTCTCAAAAAAAAAAAAAAAAGAAACAATCATAGTGCATTGCAGGAGGATCGCTTGGGGCCACAAGTTCAAGGCTGGAGTATGCCTGTGAATAGCAAGATTCTGTCTCTAAAAATGAAAATTAAAAAAATTCTTTTAAATTTAAAGTTAGATAAATGAATTACAGTGTAAATTTCTTTGATCTGAAGTTTGCTTTGATAGTGACATAACCACTCCATTTTTTTTCTTTTTAGTGTTTGCATGAAATATTCTTTCCCGTCTTTTAACTTTTTAACCTATATGTACATTATATTACAAGTGGTTCTTATAGATAGCGTATGATTTCATTTTTTAACTAAATCCAACCCATGTAGTCTCATTGCCATATTTAGACCATTTACATTTAATAAAACTTTTTATATTGCTGGATTTAGGACTACCATTTTATTGTTTGTTTATTTGTTCTTTGTGTTTTTTACTCTGGTTTTCCTTTCTTTTTTTTTTTAAGACAGAGCCTCAAGCTGCCCCCCTGGGTAGAGTGCCATGGCATCACAGGTCATAGCTCATAGCAATCTCCAACTCCTGGGCTCAAGCAAGTCTCCTGTCTCCACCTCCCAAGTAGCTGGGACCACAGGCGCCCACCACAATGCCTGGCTATTTATTTTTGGTTGCAGCCATCATTGTTGTTTAGCGGGCCCAGGCTGGATTCGAACCCGCCACCTTGGGTGTGCGTGGCTGGTGCCTTAGCCACTTGAGCCACAGGCACCGAGCTTGTTTTCCTTTCTGACCTTATTTTGAATGTTTAGACATTTTTAAAATTCCATTTTAATTTACATATTGGTTTTAAAAACTATTTCCTTGCATAGTTTTTAAAAATGGTTGCTCTAAAGATTATTACATACCAAACTTTCTATATTCTACCTAGAAATTTTTTACCACTTCAAGTAAAATACAGGAATTTTTTACCAGCAGGTAGATCCCCTTACAGTACCCCTGGCTATATTCAGTTATATATTACATCTATACACATAAGATAACGTTTAAATTTATTTCAACAATTATATATATTTTAAAACTTACAAGGTGAAAAAATAGTCTATTCTATTTATCCAGATATTTGCCATTTCTGCTAGTCTTCTTTCTTTGCTATCATTTTCCTTCCCCATAAACTTCTTTAGCATGTGTTTTAAATAAAGTCTACTGGCAATGAATTCTCTTAGTTTTCCTTTAGACAATGTCTTTGTATTATTTTTCACTTTTATTTCTGAAGAATATATTTGGTGGATAATAGATTCTTTGTTGACAGTTTTTTGTTTTTCAGTTTTTAAAAGCACTAGATAAATGTTGTTCCTGCCTTTCCTTCCATGGTTTCTGGTGAGAAAACTGCCATC
The DNA here is from genome assembly GCA_963574575.1 of Galagoides demidoff. Classification (NCBI taxonomy): domain Eukaryota; kingdom Metazoa; phylum Chordata; class Mammalia; order Primates; family Galagidae; genus Galagoides; species Galagoides demidoff. The sequence goes on from CAUYQV010055868.1 coordinate 1,486, forward strand.
ATAATCTTCATTCTCCTATATACAAAGTGCTGTCTTCCTCCAGCAGCTTTCAAAATCTTTTTTCTTTTTCTTTCTTTTTTTTTGAGACAGAGTCTCACTATGTTAACCCTCAGTAGAGTACTGTGGTGTCACAGCTCACAGCAACCTCAAACTCTTGGGCTTAATCTATTCTCTTTTTTTTTTTTTTTTTTTTTTTTTTTAGACAAAGCAACAAGCTGTTGCCCTGGGTAGAGTGCTGTGACATCACAGCGCATAGCAACCTCCAGCTCCTGGGCTGCTCAAGTGATTCTCTTGCCTCAGCCTCCAAGTAGCTGGGACTATAGGCACCCGCCATAACACCTGGCCATTTTTTTTTTTTTTTTGGTTGTAGTTGTCATTGTTTGGTAGGCCTGGGCTGGATTCGAACCCGCCAGCTCTGGTGTATGTGGCTGGCACATTAGCCACTTGAGCTATAGGTGCTGAGCCTTAAGTGATTCTCTTGCCTCAGCCTCCCAAGTAGTTGGGACTACAGGTGCCTGCCACAATGCTTGGCTATTTTTTGGTTGCATTTGTTGTTGTTTAGCAGGCCTGGGCCCAGCTTGAACCCACCAGCTTCAGCAGATGTGGCTGGCACCCTAATCACTGAGCTACGGGCACAGAGCCTCAAAATCTTTTCCTCTTTTTTTTTTTTTTTGTAGAGACAGAGTCTCACTTTGTTGCCCTTGGTAGAGTGCCAAGGTGTCACACAGCTCACAGGCCCAACTCCTGGGCTTAAGCGATTCTCTTGCCTCAGCCTCCTGAGTAGCTGGGATTACAGGGCCCCACCACAACGCCCAGCTATTTTTTGGTTGCAGTTCCATCTGGTCGGGTTTGAATCTGCCACCCTCAGTATATGGGGCCGGCCCTACTCACTGAGCAACAGGTGCCACCCTCAAAATCTTTTCTTTATCCTTGATTTCATCAATTTGATTATTATGTGCCTAGGTGTGGTTTTCAATTTTTCCTTTTTGGGGTTTGCTGTGTTGGTACATATGGTTTAAACTGAATTCTCTGTAAATATATGTCCCTCTTTTTTCTTTCACCAAATGTTGAGAAGTTTTTAGCTATTATTTCTTCATAATTTTTTTTCTATCTTTTTTTTTTTCTTTTTGGTCTCCTTAAATATAAATAAGCTTGTTATTTTCCCACAGAGCTCCAAAAGTTGCTTTTTATTTTTTTACGTTCTTCTGTTTATTTAGACTGGGTGATGTATCTCGCTGGTCCTTCAGTCATCTCAATTCTATTATTGAGAGAGATCCTGTAAATTCTTGTATTTTCAGTTCTAAAAATTCCATTTATTTTATAGCCTTGAGGCTGAGGACTTTTAGCTTTCCATTTCTTCAACAGTGTTTACTCTTGCTTTATGGAACATGATAAAATAACTACTTTTAAGTCTTTTTCTGATCAATTCTGACATTAGATAACCTCAAAATGAGCTTTTCTTCCTTGTCTTTTCCCTTGAGAAGTGTTTAGATTTCACTAGTTCTTTGCATTCAAGGAATTTTGGATTGTTTCTTGAATATTTTGAATAGTATGAGACTCTTTGCTCTGTTTAAATATTCCTAAGAATGGTTTCATTTTGTTTTAGCAGACCATCAATCCAGTTAGTTTTAGATCACACTTCCTGGCCAGTTCTCAGTGGGATATGGTTCCAATATTAATTTAATTGTTTTCACTGCCTTTGTGGAGGTGTCCTAGTCTGCCCCAATGGTGCACCATTGGACAGGGGTTTATACTGTAGTTGTGTTCAGAGCCTTTGCTCAGATGCTTATGGTCAGTTTCACATATAAACAGCTTGGGGATGATCCCAGGATTTTATACACAGATTTAAAGATTTTTCTTCAATTCCTTCATATTTGTGAACTTATCTGTACCCTCTGGTTTCTAGATCCCCATTCTTGGTGTTATTACTAGACAGTTAGTGTGCCCTCCTCCTCTGCAGTGTTTGCCACTACTGCACCAGTGGGGAGAGAGATAAGAGTGATATGTCTTCATTGTTGCTAGATTGATGTAGGGCAAAGGAAATCCACAACGTTCCAACTTGTTATGCATGGTTCTACTGGTAGGGAAGGAAGGATACTGCTGCTTTTCTGAGGCTCTCCTAAAGTAGTATGTAAGTAAATTCCAAAGGGTTCTGTCCTATGTCCTCCAGACCCTCTTCTGGACCTCTGACTGGAAAGAGCAAATTGTTCCTTGAACTCTTTTTCTGTCAGTTTGCAGTCTGTTTTCCTTTTAAGTGACTATGTGTGGGGTTTTTTAAAAAATCTGTTTAAGATTTATCTAGCTTCTACAATCTGTAGAGTTATGTCTTTCATCAGTTTTTTTAAATTCTGCATTACATCTAAATAATTGTTTTGCCTTATTCCCACCTCTCCTCTGCAGCTCATTAAGCACATGCTGGAATTTCTCTGTTTCCTCTAGTTTGTTGGTTTTTGAGACAAGAGTCTCACTCTGTTGCCCTGGATAGAGTGCCATGGAGTCATCACAGCTCATAGCAACCTCAAACTCTTGGGTTCATGCACCCTCTTGCTTCAGCCTCCTGAGTAGCTGTGACTACAGACACCTGCCACAATGCCTGGATAACTGTCTACTTTTTTTAGTAGGGACAGTCTCGTTCTTGCTTAGGCTGGTCTTTAATTCCTGAGCTAAAGCAATCCACCCATTTCAGCCTCCCAGACTGCTGGAATCACAGGTGTGGCCACCATGCCCAGCCTCCTCTGCAGGTCTTCTGTTTTTTCTGGCCTGTTTCTCCATGCTGCACTCTGGAACATTTCTCCTGCATTATCTTTCAGCTTATAACCTCCCCTCACTGGCTATGTTCTATTCTGCCATGAAGCCTATTTACTGAGTTTTAAAGTTCAGTTTTTAAATATTCTTCCAATGTTTATATTCAGTTCTTTTCTAAATAGCCCTATCACCCTCTATAGATTCCCATTTTCTGCAGGTACCTTTCTCATCTGACTTTATTTCTTTAAACACAGAAAACATACCTCTAATACCCAGTCTGAGTTTGTTTTCATTGTTTCCATTAATTCTTGCCTCTGAAATTTAGTTTATGTGTCTACTTATTTTTTACTGCATATTAGTGGACATTATATTTGAAAAGTAATTTGGCTCAGCGTCTGTGGCTCAATTGGCTAAGGCGCCAGCCACGTACACCTAAGGTGGCAGGTTCGAATCCCCAGCCTGGGCCCGCCAAACAACAATGATGGCTGCAACCAAAAAATGGCCGGCATTGTGGCAGGTGCCTGTGGTCCCAGCTACTTGGGAGGCGGAGGCAGGAGACTCGCTTGAGCCCAGGAGTTGGAGGTTGCTATGAGTTGTGATGCCATGGCACTCTACCCAGGGGAATAGCTTGAGGCTCCATCTCAAAAAAAAAAAAAAAAGACAACTTGATGTCTGGCTAAATTTTTTTTGAGCACAGTATTTAAAACAACTCAGGCTTTTATTGTTATTTAAAAATTAAGTATAAAATAATTCTTATAGTGTGCCATTCAGTTTCTAAATTTTTCCTCAAAACAATTACACAATACTTCTTAGAGCCTCCAGACTGTTTTTGGGGTTTATCATGCTCTACCTGTCATCGTATCAGGTGCATCGGTGTTGCTGCCACGCTGAATGAGTCTAGCTGCAAAGCTGTTTTCATCAAATGAAGTTCCATTTACAACAGGGAGGTCTTCAAAGGGGTTCACAGACTGGTCAGAAGACACAGTGATGTACTGCACTGCAAGCCACAGAGCTGTGCTGCCCTCATGATCTTTTAATTCTAAATCTAACCTGAAATAAGAGGTAACGTAAGCAGGAAATCTCATCTTCGAACACTCTATATTACCAAAAACTTTATTCTTTTTTGTTATACCTTATGACATGACAAATTTTTATTTTATTTTACTTATTAAAATTTATAACATTAAAAGACATTTAAAAACAATTATTTTTCATTCACAATCCCACCCTCACGAATGCTTTTTTATTTCCTGTATGTCTTTCTACGTACTGTTTACACTGCAGCAGTTGGTTAAACACATATTCATTTCTGGCCATGATGGACAAGTGTAAAGGAGTCCTGCAGGATAAAAAAGAAGTAGCAATTCAGGACTACTCAAATCCTAGGCAGAATCACCATCCACAAGAAACTCCACATTTCTTTATTTTTATTTCTTCTTAATTTTTATTTTTTAGACAGGGTCTTACTATGTTGTCCTCGGTAGAATGCCATAGCATCACAGCTCACAGCAACCTCAAAGTCTTGGGCTTAAGCGATTCTCGGGCCTCGTCTCCCAGTAGCTGGGACTACAGGCACCCGCCACAAGGCCCAACTATTTTTTGTTGCAGTTGTCATTGTTGATTTCAACTGGCCGGGCCGGATTCGAACCCACCAACCTCAGTGCATGTGGCTGGTGCTGTAACCACTATGCTAAAGGTGCCGAGCCTATTTCTATTTTTTTGAGATATGGTCTCACTCTATTGCAGGGGCTAGAGTGCATCATAGCTCACAGCAACCTCAAATGCCTGGGCTCAAGCAATCCTCCTACCTCAGTCTTCTGAACAGCAGGAGCATACCACTATCCCCAACTAATTTTTTTTTTTTTTGAGACAGAGTCTTGTTCTATTGCCTAGGAGAGTGCCATGGCCTTAGCCAAGCTCACAGCAACCTCAAACTCCTGAGCTCAAGCCATCCTCTATAAGATCTGGCTAATTTTTCTGTTTTTAGTAGAGATGGGGGTCTCTCTTTGCTCAGGCTGGTCTCAAACTCCTGACTTCAAGCAATCCTCCCACTATGGCCTCCCAGAGTGCTAGGATTATAGGCATTAGACACTATGCCTGGGTTAATTTTTTTATTTTTTGTAGATACTGGGTCTTGCTATCTTGCCCAGGCTGGTCTTGAACTCCTGCCCTCAAGCAATTCTTCTGCTTCAACCTCCCAAAGTGCTGACATTACGAGTGTGAGTCACCATGCCACATTTCTTCAATGAACAGTTTTTCCACAACCATGACCAAGTATCAAAACATGAAAATGAATTTGCCTATGTGTTACCATTTATTCAGTGGCCAAAACAAGAATCAATGAAAGGAAGAGATCTAAAATACTCTTCACTTCAATACTGACCCCTTACTGAAAGTATATATACTATTTTCTTTGAAAAAAGTAGTTCCTACCATAGGCATGTGCATTTTCCCTTACCTATCCTTCAATAATTCTGTAAAGAAACTTTCTTCTCCATCATTTTCTATTATACTCAAACACACTCAGAAAAGCAACAGGCAAAAATTGAGTAACCTAAAGTACCACTGCAGAGCACAGGGCCTCTGAGGCCAGCATCTATCTTGGAATGACAGACTACGAGTTTACTGAAGTTGGAGGGGGGGAAAAATCACAGAATCAACGGGGAGAAAAAGAACGCAATTATTTTGGAAGACAAAGTAATTATTATGTGATATTGAGAGTTCACAGAGATCCTTCTTTTTTTTTTTTTTTTACTTTACCCATCACACAAACCCATTTTCCTGACAACCAAACTTCCCAGAAATCTTTTATTTTTGGAAAGAGTTAATATAGGCATAAAATATTGAGCTTCCATGATGACTAGTGGATCACAACTGTGGATGGTGACTCAGGGGCTTAACTGCCCCTCAGGGCCTCCTACGCCACTGTCCCAAAAGCAAGCACCTCCCTTTCTTCGATTGTAAACCACAAGGAGTCCTCAACTAAATATTTCTGAGAAAGGGCAAAAGGAACACAATAAATACTGACAAACATAAAGAGCTATGCTATGAAAGAAGATAGCAAAGCCAGGCATGATGGCTGATACCTCTAGTTCCAGCACTTTGGGAGGTCAAGGTATAAGGATCACTTGAGATCAAGAATCAGAGACCAGTCTGGGCAGTAATTAACTGGGCACGGTGGAGCATAGTGGGGAATGCCTACCCTAGCTACCCAGGAAGCTGAGGCCAAAGGCTTGTTTTAGCCCAAGAACTCAAGCTCAAGGCTAAAGTGAGCTATGACAGCAAGCTGTGCAAATGAAGAGCTGTCTATTGAGGAAGTATGTGTGAGAAGGTGTAATTGACTCTGAAAAATATGTACATTCTTTAAAAAAACAAGTAAAAAAGGTAAAACTGGATTATTTTTTATTTTTTGAGACATAGTGTCACTTTGTTGCTCTCGGTAGAGTACTATTGAGTCATAGCTCACAGTAACCTCAAACTCTTAGGCTTAAGCGATTCTCTTGCCTCAGCCTGCTAAGTAGCCAGGACTACAGGCACCCACCACAACACCAGGCTATTTTTTTATTTGTTTGTTTTTAGCAAGCTGGGGCTGGATTCAAACCCACCAGCCCTGGTGCATGTGCTGGCACCCTACCCACTGAGCTATAGGTACCACCCTAAATTTGAGCTTAATATAGAGAATTTTCTAACAATTAGACCTCATTGAAATAAAATAAATTGCATGGAGTGAGTGTGCTCCTCTTCTTCAAACTACCCAAGTAATTCAAATACTAGAAGAAGGTTCCCTTGGAGAAACTGGTTTAGATGATCACTCACATTCCTTCCAATACAATGAGGATATAATTTGCTTAGAAATTCAAAGACTTTAGTTACCCCATATGTACGTTAGCCTTAGGAATGATACTAGTACCATAAATCAATTTTTGTGACTTCGATAAAAATCAGACTGAATAATGCCAAACTAAAGAACATTAAGTCTCTGTATGCCAATTATGTGCTACCATGAAATAACCGCCTGGGAATAGGGTCATAGTCTACCTGCTTCCCAACTTACCTGCCCTTGCTGTCTTGCATGTTGGGGTTGGCACCAGCCTGCAAGAGGGCCTCTGCAATCTGTGCCATCTCAGACATCACATCTGCTGAATGTTTCTTTGAACTGTATGATGCCACAAGGTGCAACGGTGTCTCCTGGGCACCCAATGTAGCAGCATTGACCAAGGCCCCATTCTTAATGAGGAAAGTGGCAGCAAAGAGATCTCCTTAAAAATAAATAATAGAAGCAAAAGTAACATATGACAGCACCCAGAGCAAGCTATGCTGGCCAATGCTTCCTCAAAAGGCAGCCATCAATAACTGCAGACAAAAAAAGAGAGACAGCTGGGTATGGCTGAAGGAACCTCTTGGGACATCTATCAGTGGAAACTCATCATCCACATCATAGAGTTACACTGTCTGATTCAAAAGGCTTTGCTCCATTTTTGACTGCCTGTTATGATTTGTCCTGCCTCTGCACCTCCATATCTCTTTCCAGTTTAAGGCTTCTATCCTTTAATGTCCTCTTCCAGTCCTCTCTCATAAAGGGCTTCCAGGATTCCTACCCTATAGAAGGATCTCTCTCCCCTATAGCCTGTACCTAAGCAACACTTACCCCTAATCTGCTGCCGTTGCATTCCTGTTCAGAATAAGCCTATGTATGATATATTATAAAGTTTCTTTTCGTTTTAGTTTTACAATCTCACTACATATGAATACAACATCTTAACAACAGGATTACAACTCAGTATTTGAACAAACGATCTATATACACTACTATTTACAAAAATTTTACATGGCAAAAAAATGGTTATAAACACAATTTTTTTTCTAAATCTTTTCTACTGCCTTAACTCTTAGAATATTATAAGTATTCTATCTGTAATTACTTACATATCAAACCAAGACTGAATAACTTATATAAAATACACTAATTTAATTTTTTTTCCTGAGACAGAGTCTCACTTTTTCACCCTGTATAGAATGCCATGACATCATAGCTCATAGCAACCTCAAACTCTCAGGCTCAAGAAATTCTCTTGCCTCAGCCTCCCGAGTAGCTGGGACTATCGGCACCCACTACAACGCCTGGCTCTTTTTTTTTTTTTTTTTTAGAGACAGTCTTACTTTATCGTCTTCAGTAAAGTGCTATGAAGTCACAGCTCACAGCAACCTCCAACTCCTGGGTTTAGGCAATTCTCTTGCCTCAGCCTCCCGAGTAGCTGGGACTACAGGTGCCCACCACAACACCCAGCTATTTTTTGTCACAGTTTGGCTGGGGCTGGGTTCAAACCTGACACCCTTGGTATATGGTGCCAGCACCCTACCCACTGAGCCACAGGCACTGCCCCAACGCCCAGCTCTTTTTAGAGACAGGGTCTTGCTCTTGCTTAGGCTGGTCTCAGAAACTCCTGAGTTCAGGCAATCCACCTGTCTCGGCCTCCCAGAGTGCTAGGATTACAGGCGTGAGCCACTGCACCTGGCCCAAAACCCATTAATTTTAATAGCTCAATTTACCATCTTTGACTATTCATGCTCTGTGCGAGGAAAAAAATTACCTTGATATGTTCACAAGGACCAAGAGTTAGGTTTATGATATTAAAGGTACACATTTGTGAAAATAAATTTTTTTTTTGAGACAGTCTCAGTTTCTTGCCCTTGGTAGAGTGCCATGCCATCATAGCTCACAGCAACCTCAAACTCTTGGACTCAAACAATCCTCTTTCCTCAGCCTTGCAAGTAGCTAGGACTATAGGTCCTGCCACAACACCCAGCTAGGGTTTTTTTAGAGATGGGCTCTCACACTTGCCCAGGCTGGTCTCAAACTTGTGAGCTGAAGTGATCCACCAACCTTTGCCTCCCAGAGTGCTGGGATTACAGGCATGAGCCACTGGGCCTAGCCTGTGAAAATAATTTTTTACATACTAGCAAAGAGACACTAACTCTAGATTTGTTCCACAAACACAGAGTTAAATTCAGAACTAAGAAATCTGACATATGGCCATTTAATGTTAAAAATACTAGTGAAAAAGCAGTTAAAGTATATTTGTCAAATTAACTTGGAGGATGATGGGGACTAAGCAATTTAATTTTATTATAAAATTAAAGTTCAGGCTCAGCACCTGTGGCTCAAGCGGCTAAGATAGCAGCCACATACAACTGAGCTGGTGGGTTCGAATCCAGCCAGGCCTGCCAAACAACGACAGCTGCAACCAAAAAATAGCCAGATGCTGTGACGGGCGCCTGTGGTCCTAGTTACTTGAGAGGCAGAAGCAGGAGAATCACCTGAGCCCAGGAGTTGGAGGTTGCTATGAGCTGTGATGCCACTGCACTCTACCCAGGGCAATAGCTTGAGGCTCTGTCTCCAAAAAAGAAAAAAAATAGTTCAATCTTCCTTAGATTTATTTTCATTTATAATTTAAAACATACAAAAACACAATTCATAAGATAATGAACAGGAAAGCCTTCCACTTACAGATGTTTCAGGCACTCCACCAAGCTAGGTGGGAGCACCTGTTTCGCTCAGTATCTTCCAGGTGGCACCAATTAGTTTATATCCAGAAAGTCTTTTAAAGGTTCAGTTAAACAGCTTCCAAGTTATCCAAAGAGCTTATCTGAGATGGAACAGTACTTTCTTTAGATTTGGCTTCCCTTCCACCAAGGTCGCAGGGGTCCTCAAACTTTTTAAACAGGGGGCCAGTTTATTCTCCCTCGGACGTTGGAGGGCCAAACTGCAGGTCCTGGGATGAGTTGGCTGCTAAGCAGGACAGGCAGTGGCGGCAAAAATACCTGGCGGGCCAGATAAATGTCCTAGGTGGGCTGCATGTGGCCCATGGGCCGTAGTTTGAGGATGACTGGTAGAGGATGAATTTCTTGCAAATCACATCCTTCTTCAGCTAGAGGATCCCCAAAACACAAAAACAACCTCCCAGTTTGATTTGCTGGTCCCATGACCGGTGACTATACTTCTTAAATGTGTAAGTAGTCTTAAGATGAATGTCAGGTTACTGAAGGTGACTTGGAACTTCTTTAACATAGTGATTATAGCCAACATTGTTCTTTCCATAGTTGATGTTTTTGTTTTTGAATCAGGACACTTTTTTTTTTTTGAGACGGAGCCTCAAGCTAGCCCCCTGGGTAGAGTGCCATGGCATCACAGCTCACAGCAACCTCCAACTCCTGGGCTCAAGCGAGTCTTCCGCCTCAGCCTCCCAAGTAGCTGGGACCACAGGCACCCGCCACAACGCCCGGCCATTTTTTGGTTGCAGCCATCATTGTTGTTTTGGCGGGCCCGGGCTGGGGATTGGAACCTGCTACCTTAGGTGTATGTGGCTGGCGCCTTAGCCGATTGAGCCACAGGCGCCGAGCCTGAATCAGGACACTTTAATCTGTTTTTAATCTGTTCAAATTATGAATGCAGATGCTTTGAATCACAACTTCTTTTTGTTTTCTTCCCTCACTCTTCAGGCTGGAGTGCAGTGGGTTAATCACAGCTCACTGAAGCCTCCAACTCCTGGGCTCAAGCATTCTCCCAAGCAGCTGGGACTAAATGCATGTATCATCACACTCAGCTAGATTTGTTTGTTTGTTTCTTTTTTTTTTTTTGAGACAGAATCTAACTTTGTGGCCCTTCATAGAGTGCCTTGGCATCATAGCTTACAGCCACCTCAAACTCTTGGGCTCAAGTGATACTCTTGCTTCAGCCTTCCAAGTAATTATGACTATAGGTGCGTGCAACAACACCCAGCTAGGTTTAGTCTTGCTCAAGCTGGCCTCCAACTCCTCAGTTCAGGTAATCCACCTGCCTCAGCTTCCTAGAGTGCTAGGATTACAGGCATGAGCCACTGCACCTGGCTGTTTTTCTTTTTTTATAGAGACAGGTTCTTACTATGTTGCCCAGGCTAGTCTCAAGTCATCCTTCCACCTTGGTCTCCCAAAGTGCTGGAATTACAGGTATGAGCCACTGTACCTGGCTGAGTCACAACTTGAAGATGATCTTCTCTCTCACAAAGTCATTTATAACAAGTTTTCTTTTGTATCTTGCAATATCATTTTATCTTCTTCCACTATATTCCATAGTCTGAACATGTAAATTGGGACTGCAGGAGTGGTAAAAAGGTCTCAAGTCTGTTATCTGTATTCTTATACTCATTTTCACTTGGATATTATAGTTTCACCTGATCCTCAGTGAACATGGAATTTCAAAATCATCTGGTTTTCAAAACTTCCTATTTGCTCTATACTTTCCTCCAAGGGATCATCTTGCTAGAGAATACGAGCTCTGACATTGGAGCAGTTAGGCAGCCTCAAATGCTGACTGGCCACGCAGACGCTAGACCAGCAGTTCTCAACCCGTGGGTCGTGACCCCTTTGGACTGTATTAAAGGTTCGCAGCATTAGGAAGGCTGACAACCACTGCGTTAGACTGGCCCATGTCTGGCGTATTTTTTTTTTCTTTTTGTATACACCTCTAACTTATACAAAATAGGCTGACCCTAATTTGAATCAATATGACTGCAGGTAACTTAAGACTTCTCTAACCAGCACCTTCTTCTGAAATATTTTCATACTTCTCTTATTTGAGGGCAGGGTGGGAGGTGGGGGAAGAGGCTACAGTCTTTACCAGTATCAGGTACAAATTGCAAAAGCATAGATTTCTTTACAATAGGAAAGGAATGAAAACCAAGAGGTAATATGCATGTTGGGGGCAAGACTGAATGAGGCCTTTGATTCATTTACATACATGTACATAGTAGAGTCCTAACATGTAGCATGAACAAACCCCACAGAGATTCAGTCTAGCAGAGAATATATATAAAAAAATACATTAGTGGCTCAGTGCCCGTAGCTTTAGGGCGACTATGGCCAGAGAGTTCAAACCCAGCCCAGGCCTGCTAAACAACTACAACAAAAAAATGGCTGGGTGTTGGGGCAGGCGCCTGTAGTCCCAGCTACTTGGGAGGCTGAGGCAAGAGAATCATGTAAACCTAAGAGTTTGAGGTTGCTATGAGCTATGATGCCACAGCACTCTACCAAGGGCCACAAAGTGAGACTCTGTCTCAAAAAAAAAAAAAAAAAATTAGCAATAGAACAAAATATCCTAGAGAAAGCACTTACATTCTGCGAGTAGAAGGAAAATTTACAATTATAGTAGAACCTCCATAGGTGATCACCTCCATAAGTTGACCTAATTATCATAGATGGGCCATGCATCACATGTACATATCAGTACACAAAGCCTAGTTCCTTATGTTGACCACCTCCATTTGCTGACCAGTTAGTTACAATCCCTTGGGTGGTCAACTTAAAGAGGTCCTGTTGCATTAAGACAAAGAGTGTGAATGAAAAGACCAAAATATAGCTGAGTGCTGTGGCTCATACATGTAATCCTAGCACTCTGGGAGGCTGAGGCCAGTGGATCCCTTGAGCTCAGGAGTTTGAGATCAGCCTGAGCAAGAGTCGGACCCTGTCTCTACTAAAAAATAGAACAATTAGCTCGGTGTGTGGTGGGCACCTGTAGTCTCAGCTACTCAGGAGGCTGAGGCAAGAGGATCATTTGAGCCCAATTGTTTGAGGTCACTGTGAGCTATGATACCATGGCACTCTACTCAGGGTGACAGAATGAGACTGTCTCAACAACAACAAAAAAAAGTCCAAAATATAAGATAAGATACTCCAGAGGGAGAGGGGGAGAAGGCTGTATACTTTCATTACCTTTAAACTTGACATATATTTCAAAGAAATAAAACATATAGTAAAGCTAAAAAAAAAAGGTTAATTAAAAAGGTAAAATACACTGTACATACGGAAGATAAACTGGGCCATATGTCACACAAAAATCAGAGTATAGATACAGGAAAACCTATGTATAGTTGGATTCAGCTATAAAGCATAATAAAGAAATTTATATCTTAAGTCCACTTGAAAAGTTACACATTTCAGATTAATTTTATGAGATCCAAAGATAAAAGATTTTTAAACTTATATACATATACATACATAAATATATATACTTCACACAAAAAAGCTATTTGTAAATTACTAGAAATTGAAAATTGATGAAAAGAAGTCAGCATAGCGAGTAAACTAAAAGAAAGACAATTTACACCAAAAGAACAGAATAAAGGGAAGAAACAGAAAACGCCAAAAGCACTATTTATAAGGTTTCACAAGGTTTCTGTCAATAGGAAAATGTATAATACATTAGAAAGAGTCCCATCAGATAGTTAATAACTAGATACGAGTCCCACCAAATAGTTAAAAACTATCTGGTGCCTAAAAGTTTCAGTTATTTCATCACTTCATTATACCAACACTGCCAGTTAATTGAGGCGTTTCTATAAGAATCTGACCACACTGGCTTAGCGCCTACAGCTTGGTGGCTAGGGCACTGGCCACAGAGCTGGCAGGTTTGAACCTGGCCTGGGCCTGCCAAACAATGACACAACAACAACAACAACAAAACACTGGGGCATTTTGTCAGGCACCTGTAGTCCAGCTACTTGGGAGGCTGAGGCAAGAGAATCACTTAAGCCCAAGAGTTTGAGGTTGCTGTGAGCTGTGACATCACAGCGCTCTACCAAAGGTGACATAGTGAAACTCTATCTCAAAAAAAAAAAAAAAGAATCTGACCACATAAAAATATTCCTAACACAATGATAATGTAACCAGTGTCTGTGCGGCCTATGGTCACCCCACAGACACTGGCTGATATTTCATTGTGTAGACAAAATAACTGGTATACTTGGTTATTGGGATAACCAATGACTATACTGTTTATAGATTCTAACGTGTGTGCAGCACTAGACCTAAATCTCATACTTAAAAACCTTCACTCATATTATAATGAAGATTAACAGTTAAGTATATTACTCAATTTAATCATTTGGTCAAATCAGCACACTGACAGCTCAATTTGAAAAAAAGAAAAGTGAAAAAAAAAACCTCCTATAGGAAGGAATTGGGTCTGTTATGACCTTCCAATGCAAGAGCAAGGTATGAACTGCTGGGTTGACCCTACTAGTCAACTGGTACACTGTGCTAGATGAAATATGTGTCTCACATTCCTCCAACAAGCCAGTAAAGCAGAAATGGTTCCCACTTTACAGATAAGGGAAAGACATAGTGTAATGAAGTGACTTGTGAGGATGAGCCAGAATTCAGATCTTCATGCATCCTAAGCTGCACAGCAGTGTTCAATCCACCACACCATGCAACACTCCCTAAGTTAGCAACAACCAAGTTGATTATATCCACACTATAAGCCACATGCTTGCAGACAAATCGATAAACTCAGAATGGAAGATTAAATCATCTGAAAATAAGCATCAAAAATGTATCACCAATTTTTGGCAATACTTGTAACTAAGCAATCACCAAAATATTTAATAAGTCGTCAACAATGTTTTTTCATCAAACACGATAATTTAAGCCCTTGAGAGGAAAGAGACACAACTTTCAGATTGTTTTTTTGGTAACAAGTGTATGTTTCCAAAATAAACATCTCAGACACTAAACAGTGTGGGAAAGAATAATTCCCTATGTAGTGGAATTTTCCCCACTGAACACACACCCAGTGCTAAGTAGCCAATGGCTTTGCACAGTGCAGAATGGTGCTTGGGAAAAATGCATCTGCTGGTGACACTGACATACTTACCCTAAGGATTTCCTACCTAATGATGAGCAAAATTTTCCTCTCTACCAGCCAACAAACTCAACACTCTAATACATGGCTCAGAAGGATATTTTTATTAAAACCTCTGCCCAAAAAGGGCAAAGTCACAGCTGAAACAGGACGACATCTTGAAGTAACTACATTGCACCAACTAGAATCAATTTGTTAAAGGCAAAATTGAAGAATATACAGTAACAGTATGAGAATGCATCATCAGGCTCGGTGCCTATAGCACAGTGGTTGCGGCATTGGCCACATACACCAAGGCTAGGGGTTTGAACCTGGCCAGGGCCAGCTAAACAACAATAACAACTGAAACAACAACAAAAGAAAACAGCCGGGCATTGTGGCAGGCACCTGCAGTCCCAGCTACTTGGGAGGCTGAAGACAAGAGAATTGCTTAAGCCCAAGAGTCTGAGGATGCTGTGAGCTGTGACGCCACAGTACTCTACTGAGGGTGTCATAGAGAGACTCTGTCTCAAGAAAAAAAAAAAAGGATGCATCATCAGAAAGCCAAAATAAATACATGATTAAGATATGGTAAAACCGGTGGGGAAGGGGAGGGGAGAAGGGCAGTTGGGTGGTGGGTGACCGGAAAGATCACCTATATATCTGTCTAACAAGGGTACAAGTGAACTTTTCTAGAACTAGAATATAAATGTTTTGATACAATGACTAAGCAAATGACATGAAATTTATGTTAACCAGCTTGATGAAAGT